>PVIU01011110.1:0-66490 GCA_004026605.1 Ondatra zibethicus
AAAAAAAAAAAAGATGCTACAGCCAGGCAATTAATCTGAAGAGCGCCTGTGTGGTAATCTCACTTGCAGAGCAAACAAACCCATCTGTAGAGCAGTCTGGATTCTCATACTTTTCTATCAAATAGATCAAGTATGGGGGGGTTCATAGGGGGACATGGTCAGGCCTGACAGGTACAGAAAGACAGATAGGTAATATTGCTGCCCCGGATGATAGTCAGTCAAACACAAAATGCTTTGATATGATATTCCTCTTGGCTGTTACTGAGACAGGGTCTCCCTATGTTACCCAGGCTGGTCTCATTCTCTTCGAGATAGGGTTTCTCTGTGTAGCCCTGGCTGTATAGGAACTTACTCTGTAGACCAGGCTGACCTCAAACTCATAGAGATCCACCTACCTCTGCCTCACAAGTGTTGGGATTACAGCGTGTACCACCACACTCAGTTAAAATTCTATTTTCATGTGTGAATATGAAATGTGATCTTGCATATATGATGACACATTGGAGAGACATTGTCATCAGCATCTCTGAAGCTCTGATGCACCTCTCTCTGATTACATATCCATCTCACCAAAACCCTGCTTTCAAATTGGGATTAAGTCTTCCCTTGTTTTTAATCATAGCTTTTCCTAAAGTATATGCCCCCTTGAGCACTGGCGTGGGTCATTCCTAATGGTGACTCAGCACATGAAGGTCTGGCCCTCAACCTTCATGACCCAGATACTCAATCTTTTTGGTGTCTGCTGTTCATCAGCCAAGGAGACTGATTAATGACCATATTTGAGAAATTGAAGATTAAGTCAAAAAGCCACCTTGTTATTTTATAATAAACGATAGTTATGCAAAGAATGCCCAGAGGAGTGTCCTATGTATTCTACCCCCACAGTTTATCAGCATGAGCAGCAAGTATCTCTGGACTCCTTGGCAAGAAGGGAACAATTTCTGATCAAATATCATGCTCGTAGCCCACAAGTGTCCCACCATGAGAGCTGCTTGAAGCACAGATCTCGAATAGAGCTGTCCCTCTGTGGACACAGTTCCTGCGTGTCCCTGCTACAGGAGCTGACGTTTAGTTTTTCCTGCGTTTCCCTGCTACAGGAGCTAACGTTTAGTTTTTCCTGCGTTTCCCTGCTACAGGAGCTGACGTTTAGTTTTTCCTGCGTTTCCCTGCTACAGGAGCTGATGTTTAGTTTTTCCAAGTGACACAGCAGACAGTCCCTTCCTTCTGTCATTCTCTTTTCTGGTATAAAAGCAGTCCTTTCTCAATCTGGCCTGGGAGACATTCTGCTTGCTTATTTGGGATGTGTATCTGTGTGTGCATGCTGTGTACGCTGGGTACAGGTCAGAGGATAACCTGCAGGAATAGGTTTTCTTCTTCCTCTATGTAGGTCCTCCAGATTGAACTCAGGTCACAGGTCTTTACCCATCAAGTCACCTTGCTGTTTCTTTCAATAACTCTGGCCATCTGTGATCTAATCTATTGTGTGTTAAGTCTCCTGCCTCCCTTATTTTCAACTTACTACACCACATATTGCTGTCTTCTGGCTAGCAATAAAACCTCCAGAAACAGAAATCTAATAATAAAAAATGTGAAGACTGGGAATTCCCAATACTCAGGAGACTGAGCCATGAGGACCTGCCATGAGTTCAAGGCCAGCCTGAACAATAAAGTGAGGCTGTCTCAAAAGGAAACAAAGCTGTTTGATTTGAAAGGTGCCTAGACTGGCTTTCTGGACCTACACCAAAGCATCAGGCTGGCTCCACCCACCTTCTCAGGCACCTTGGCAGGCTGCTTTTCCTTTATACATAGACAAAACCACATCAGGAGAAAGCGCTCTTTGTGAGCTGACTCATGGGAACCATGAAGTCTGACAAAGCTTTCATTATGAGCTTCTTGTGGTGAGCCAAAGCTTAAACTTCAGCAGAACCTGCTAGCATACCAAATACCTGGTATGTGCAAAATATTCTGACATAGTTAAGAAGGCCAAATAAGATAAGGATTCATAAAATTTGCCTTTTTTTTTCCTTTTTCACTAACAAAGAGCAACTGTTAGAGTTCTCATACAACCTTGCTGCCTCCTCTGGCAACTTCCTTAACTCACAATGGAGTAAGGAGTGATACTGGCTGAAGGGGGAGCACAGGCCTGACACTCAGAGAGCCTGAACAACAGGATGAGGCAAATGACTCAGGAAGGGGGACACCTAGACTGCCAGCACACAACCCCAATACTTAAAATACTGACAAAATCACCATGTGAAGTGAAGCAGGATCCAGCTTCATTTTCCTTTTATGTCCATACTCAGTGCTGTAGGCCATTTATCAGAAAACACCCTGCAGTACAGCTTGCCCAGTCCCTACTCCAGCCCAATTCAAACTCAAAAAGTGGAACCAATAGTGGTCTCAAACAGTTTAGACAAGTGATCCTTGGCCTACACACATCTACAATGACTCCAATGTCCAAATACATTGTGGCTGTCTCCACTTGGCTCTATGCCAGTAAATCTGCTGGTCTGCCCTTGTCTGTACTAATGCCTTAGCTACTGAAGTTTTGTAATTTGCTTCCCATGAGCTCATTGTCTCACATCTCATTCTTTTGAACTAATATACTGGCTATTTTATTTGTTACAATTTCATCTACACTTTAAAATCAGTTTGTTAATTTCTATGAAAAACAAATGTGTGGGGGTGCCAAGAACATGGCTCAATTTGGTAGAGTACTTGCTGGGCACACATCAAGTCCTGGGTTTGACCCCCCAACACTACATAAACCAGGTATGGTAGCATACATCTGTAATCCCAGCACTTGGGGAGCACAGGAAGAACGATCAGGAGTTAAAAGATATCCTTGACTATACAGTGAATGCATATAAGATCCTCTCTGAAAAAGAAAAATAACAACAACGAAAGTCCTCACATGCACACACAGACATCAATTTGGAATTAAACTGAACTAGGGGAATGAAGAACTATTACGTGGTTGGAATGGAGAGATTTTAAGATGTAAGAGGTTAATAGTGCACTGGCTACTATTCTGGAGGACCTGGGTTCGGTACCCAGTACCCACAAGGCAGCTCACAATCATCTGTGACTCCGGTTCCAATATATCCAAAATGAGGGTGTGCCAAGAAGGATAGCCCAGGCTGGCCTGGAATGTATTACATAGCCGACAATGGCTTTAAACAGATCGATCTTCTGCCTCAGACTCCTAAATACGGAGACAGGAGCCACTATTTTCAACTAATACATATTTCTTACTATCAAAAATTTTTGAAAATTAAATTCCTAGCTATAGCACAATTAATAAAAAAAAAACAGAGACAGAAATTGGGGTTCAACCTGAAGGTCAGAAAAGCAAAACAGCCAGCCAGTGGCTCTTACTTCTACCTCAGTCTAAAATGGCATCCTGCCTCCAGGAATCTCAGAATGAGACTGAGACTGAGAGCTGACTCCTCCCATCTGTAGTGCTGGAATTAAAGGCGTGCACCACTACCGCCTTGTTTCTATAGCAAACTAGTGTGGCTACTGGGATTTGAGGTGTGTCACCACTGCCTGATCTGTAAGACTGATCAGTGCAGCTGTTTTACTCTCTGACTTTAGGCAAGCTTTATTTATTAAAATACAAATGAAATATCACTACACCTAGCCATCAATGAATTGAAACAACCCATGGTAAGGACATGTGAGGGCCTCCATGTTACAATGATACCAACACATCAATGAGCAGACATCAGAGGCCCCTAATAATCAGATCCAGGAGTTACTTTCATAGGGAATGGCAAAGAAAGACATTAGACAAACACACTTTAGCTGCATGGAGATACAAATTTCTGCATCACTTTAGAAACTATACCAGATTGAACTGAATGAAACATTCGTCACTTTCTGAACCCTGACTCTTTGGAATGAAAAACAGGATGGGCTGGAGAGATGGCTCAGTGGTTAAGAGCACTGGCTGCTCTTCCAGAGGTCCTGAGTTTGATTCCCAGCAACCACATGGTGGCTCACAACCATCTGTAATGAGGTCTGGTGCCCTCTACTGGTCTGTAGGCATACACACAGACAGAATATTGTATACATAATAAATAAATATTTTTGGGCTGGAGAGATGGCTCAGAGGTTAAGAGCACTGACTGTTCTTCCAGAGGTCCTGAGTTCAATTCCCAGCAACCACATGGTGGCTCACAGCCATCTGTAATGAGATCTGGTGCCCTCTTCTGGCAAGCAGACAGAACACTGTATACATAATAAATAAATCTTTAAAAAAAAAAAAAAAGAAAAGAAAAACAGGATGGACACGACCAGGCTCAGGGGCTTTACAATCCTCCTGCTAGAATAGACCACTACAGGAGGATCAACATACTGTGTTGGGCATGCTCATGAAACGTTTGTTAAGTGTCATGCTCTCAGCTGGATGTTCCTTGGACTTCCTGCTAACTGCTAGCACACCTCTTGACACCTGTTAGCCCCTTGACCAACGTTTGTTCTGCTTTGTTTGCTTGGTATTTTACTTAGCTTACTTCTCTTATTTTTCTGGTCTTTTCTTTAGACTTGTAGCTCCACAAAGGCAGAGACTGCCCACAGTGTGCTTTACATAGATCGAGGACCTGGCATGAGAGAGAATACTGACTCCAAAGATAGCTGCTGACTGAATTTGCTGGGAGAATAAGCATAGAGACATTGTGAAACTGAGAGCTAGGAACTCCCCCCCGCCTTGGGTATCAAACCATAGAGGAACCTGAAGGCAAGTCCAAGAAATTACAAGCTGAAGACTAAGCAAAGAGACATCATGTATTTAGCTTCAAATCAGACAGTTGGTAACTCTGGTCCATCATCATCATACTTTTGGACAATAAGTAAGAAGAAATTCTTGTGTTTCCATCTGCCCCACTCCCACCACCCGGGGGTGGGGAGCTGGTGGCAGAATTCCAAAGATACTACTCACAAAAGCACATACTAGCTATATTTACCACATTAGAGGTCTGTTTCCTTCTTTAGGACATAACTTCATTTAAAAAGATGCCATTTTGCTGGGCAGTATTGGTGCATGCCTTTAATCCTAGCATTCAGGAGGCAAAGACAGGCAGATCTCTGAGTTTTTAGGCCAGCCTGGTCTACACAGCAAATTCTAGGACAGCCAGAGCTACACAAAGAAACCCTGTCTTGAAAAAAACGAAACAAAAAAAGATGCTATTTCAAGGGATTGAGAAGATGACTCGGTGACTAAGAATGCTTATGGTGCAAGCTTGAGGATCTGAGTTCAACTCCCTAGCACCCAAGTTAAAAAAAAAAAAAAGGCAGGAATGTGTGTATATGACTATAACCCCAGCACTGAAGTGCTGAAATAGATGGATCCTAGAACCTCAATGGTCAGCTAGCCTATGCAACATGGCAAGTTTCTGGTTTAGTAAAAGACTCTGTTTCAAGGCAACAAAGCAAAGAGAGACAGAGGAAGATGACTGGTGTTCTTTTCGGCCCCTGTATACATGTTCTTTATCTAATCTAGGTGATTACCAGGGGTGGTGTGTATGTGTATATTCATCAAGCTGTACACTTTATATAATTATGTTTCCACAAAACAGCAAAACCGTGCAGTCTAACTTAAACTTGTGGTGGCACATTTTATGACTCATAATCTTGGTGAATGTCCCACATGTATTTGTAAAGAATATGTATCCAGGTGGGACGGTGGTGCTCCCCTTAATTGCAGCACTTGCAGGAAGAGGCAGGCTAATCTCTGTGAGTTCAAGGACAGCCTGATCTACATAGTGAATTCCAGACTAGCCAAGGCCACAGAATGAGACTGATACTCTGCCTTTTATGGTTTTTTTAAATGTGTATTCAGTTCTATAGATGTCAATTTAGATGAAGCTGGCTAGCGGTGAGTCTCAATTCTTCTATATTCTTGTTTTCCTAGTTTCTACTTTTATTACTGAGAGACTCCAAGTTTCTTGTAAATACTGACTTGTTCTAGTTCTTCCTTCATGTATGATGAAGCTCTGTCATTAGGGACTGACACACTCAGACCCCTATGTCTTCTTTATGAACCATTGTCATTATGTAACATCCCTTTTTATCCTGGTAACCTCTTTGCTTAGAAGACAGTCTTGATATTAACACATCTACTCTATCTATTGATATCTATTGATCAGTATTTACATACGTGGTATATCATTTTACTGTTGTTGTTGCTGTTGTTGTTGAAACAAGTTCTGACATAGCCCAGGCAAGCCTGGGACTTACTATGCAGACAAAGCTGCCCTTGAATTCTGATCCTCCCGCTGTGCTGGATATAGGCTGTGTCACCATCACCATGCCCAGCTTCCATCTTTTCCCCCACACCTTTTTAAAAACAGGGTCTTGCTGTATAACTCTGGCTGAACTGGAACTCACTATATCTTCTATTGTCCTCTGTCTTAGTTAGGGTTTATATTGTTGTGATAAAACACTATGCCCAAAAGCAACTTGGGGGAAGGGAGATTTATTCAGCTTACATGTCCCTATTACAGTCAATCATGAAGGAAGCCAGGGCAGGTAAACAAGGCAGGAACTTGGAGACAGGATCTGATGCAGAAGCCATGGAGCATCAGTGCATCAATGCTTACTGACTTGTTCCTCATGATGACTTGCTCAGTCTACTGTCTTATGGCACCCAACTAGCCAATGGGTAACAAAGACTACAGTGAGATGGAATTATCATCAGCCATCAATAAAGAAATCCACCATGCCAGATAGGCCAGATAGTTGTAAAGCAGGGGCAGATGGAGCTCAGAGCTAGAGGCAAGCCTGGTGTACAGAGCTAGTTCAAGGACAGCCTACACAGAAAAACCCTATCCTGAAAAAACCAAAAGGCGGGGGGGGGGGATGCTTACCCTAGTGGGTACATTTGCTCAGTTGAAGTACACTCTTTAACCTATTTTTTTATATAATTTTTATTTTAACTTTATGTGCATTGGTGTGAAGATGTGAGATCCCAGGGAAGCGGAGTTACAGGCAGTTGTGAGCTGCCATGTGGGTGCTGGGAATTGAACCCAGGTCCTCTGGAAAGCAGCCAGTGCCCTTAACGGATGAGCCATCCCTCCAGCCCCTTTAACTCATCTTCTAAGACAGGATCTCTAGCTGAACCTGGAGCTTACCTTTTCAGCTAGGCTGTCCAGCTGGTCAATGAGCCCCCAGAATCCCTCTATCTCTGGCCCTCAGTGCTGGAACTGGAGACTTTTTTGTGTAGTGCTGTAGATCTGAATTTGAATCCTCCTGCTTTGTGCAGCAAGTACTTCCCAAACTAGGCTATTGCTCCAGCCCTATCCTGTTACTTTTAACTTAATTTGTATCATTGCATTTTAATTGAATTTCTGCCTAGTGCTATATTTATTTCACTCTTTCTGTTTGAGTATGGTATGGTACGGTATGTTATGTGTTGTATTGTGTGTGGTGTATGTACCTGTTAGTGTAGATGTGCACATGTGGGTACACATGCATATGTGTGTGCATGCATGTACAGCCTCAGAGGTTGATGTTGGGTGTCTTTCTTCAATTGCTTTAAAAATTGCTTTACATCTACTTATTTATTTTGTGTGTGTGAATATGCACATCCTATGCACACATATAGAGGTTCAAGGACAAATTGTAGAAACTGGTTCTCTCCTTCCACTACATGGGTTCCAAGCAGCAAGTGCCTTTACCTGAGGATCATATTGCCAGTTCATCATCTTTGTTTTCAGCAGGGTCTCTCACTGAAACTGAACTTCTGGCTGGCCAATGAGCTTCAGGGATCAAACACACACACATATACACACAAGTAACAGGCACATGCTTCTATGCCTTGCCTTCATTTTTTTGTGAATTTGCTCTGACAATTTCTGTCTTTTAGATATATTTGAATCATTTGCACTTAAATACTTGTATATGTAGTAAATAAATATGCATATTTAACCTGGGGGAGTGCATAGGCTTGTACTTGCTAAGCATGTGCTCTACCACACTGAGCTGTATCAATAACTCACATATACTTTTCACCTCTGCAAATAGAATATATGATCCTTAGCACCATATAGCACCCCTACTCATGTTATAACTGTCTTTCATATGACTATATCTACACACATCGATTTCAACTGTCAAATATATCTTAAAGAACTCAATATGAAAAAAAATAATCATTTTATTTCCCTAAGAATTTACTCTGAATTTTCTTTCATTCCTGATGCTGATCCCTCTGAAGGATTTCCTTAAACAATAACTTCTGAGCAGGTATTGACAATCAATATTCTGTTTTCCTTTAACTAAGAAAATTTTGTTTCCCATCCCTCCTTTTCCTTCTCTTCTATTTGTTTAATTATTTGTTGTATAAAAAACCCTGGCAGGCCTGGAACTTGCTGTATAGAACTGGCTGGCCTCAGACTCACAATCTCAGAAGACTACCTCAGCCTCCTGAAAGCTAGGATCACAGGTTTTTGCCATCTGGGTTTACCTTTTGTCTTGTTTTGTTTTTCAAGACAGGGTTTCTCTGTAGCTTTGGAGCCTGTCCTGGAACTAGCTCTTGTAGACCAGGCTGGCCTCAAACTCACAAAGATCTGCCTGCCTCTGCCTCCCGAGTGCTGGGATTAAAGGCGTGTGCCACTACCGCCCAGCTTACCTTGGTTATTCTGAGAGAGGGTCTCACTCAGTAGTCCAGGTTAACCTTAAAATCACAGCAATCTGCCTGTCTAGCCTGTCAAGTACTAGGATTCCAGGTGTGAGTCATGACTTACCCAGATATGTCTTGTTTATAATAGACATTTCGAGGCTAGGAAATTCTTGGAAGTTTTGTTTAAGAGAGGTCTTGCTGTGTTGTTTGGGGACTCAAGTGATCCTGTTACCACAGGTTCTCATGTAGCTGAGACAAGTGCGTGCTACCATCCTCAGCTGGGTAGGTCTTCAGAATATATGATACTGTCTTCTGATTTCTAAGGGAAATGTACAGTCATTCAAACCACCATTCCCTACAGGTAATAGGCTACTTTTTCTAGTTATGTTTAAGAGTTTTGTTTTTGTTTGTTTGTTCTGTTTGAGACAGTGTCTCTCTAATAGGCCTGGTTGTCCTGGAAGTCACTGTGTATTGGCCTTGAACTCACAGAGATCCACTTGCCTCAGTCGTACCAGTCCTCGGGTTAAGGACACCTGGTGCCACCATGCGCAGCCTGAGAGATTTTCCTATCCTTAGCAGTTTAAGTTCTATGTCTCTGACAGTAACTTCAGTTTATTTTGCTAGATCTTTCATTCTTAACTCTTCCTTGTTAAGTGTTTGAAGATTTGAGAAATTTTTGATATATTTAATTTGTAATTATAATTTAAATATTAATTATGGTTATCTTCAATGTTTGGGGGACTTGAGCACTCGAATCTGTGAAATATTATCCACCAAATAAATAAATAAGTCAATAGCAATGGGAAATGGGCATGGTGGTGCTTGCCAACAATGCCAGAACTTAAGAGGCTGATGTAGGAGGATCACAAGCTTGAGGCTAGTTTAAGGTACATCATGAATTCCAGGCTAGTTTGGGCTACATCAGGATGGTATCTTGAGCCACCTACCTACCTAACTAAAAACCACAAGAGCAGCAGTTTTTCTTTTTTAAGTTATAAAATGCATATGTGTATAAGTGTTTTGCTTATATATACATATGTGTACCACATGCATGGCTGGTGCCCTTGGGAGTTCAGAAGATTCCCTGGAACTAGAATTAGGTATGGTTGTGCGTCACTATGAGGGTGCTGGAAACCGAACCCAGTTCCTCTACAAAAGGTCTTAACTGCTGGGCCATCTCTCTAGCCCCTACAATAGTTTTATTGCTATTGTTGTTTTCAGTACTGAGGACTGAACCCAGTGGCTTGTATGCATCTAGGCAAGCACTCCACTACTAAGCTACATCTCCAGACTCACAGACTAGACAGTCTGCACTCCACTGCTAAGCTACATCAGTACAGACTAGATAGTCTGCACGCCACTGCTAAACTACATCAATACAGACTCACAGACTACATAGTCTGCACGCCACTGCTAAGCTACATCTCCAGACTCACAGACTAGATAGTCTGCACACCACTGCTAAGCTACATCAGTACAGACTAGATAGTCTGCACACCACTGCTAAGTTACATCAGTACAGACTCACAGACTAGATAGTCTACACGCCACTGCTAAGCTACATCTCCAGACTCACAGACTAGAGAGTCTGCACACCACTGCTAAGCTACATCTCCAGACTCACAGACTAGATAGTCTGCATGCCACTGCTAAGCTACTTAGTACAGACTAGATAGTCTGCCCAGTTCAAATGCCATTGTTGCCGTTTACTATCATATCCAGCAGGCATGACGTACAGTGCCTGAAATCTTAACTCAACTGAGTCATAAGAGTCATGAGTTCCAGGGCTACATACATAGAGAGTTTTTGTTTTGTGGGGTTTTTTGTTTGTTTATTTGCTTTGTTTTTCGAGACAGGAATCCTTTGTGTAGCCCTGGCTGTCCTAGAACTAACTCTATAGATCAAGCTGGCCTCTGCATCCTGAAAGCTGGGGTTAAAGGCATGTGGCACCACTGCTCGGCTTGTTTTTATTTTTAAAACTAAAGCTATGTACTTGGCAAGCTACAGAAGCTCACTAAATGGTGACAGCTGTACCAGGCTATAGACGTACCAATACAGACATACAGCACTAAGAAATGCTTGAGTCGACACATGAGAATCAGGAGCTCCGTGTATAGAAGTCACTTTATTGGCATCACAATCCCTGACTTCAAACTCTACTACAGAGCTACAGTACTGAAAACAGCCTGGTACTGGCATAAGAACAGACAGGAGGAACAATGGAAACGAATAGAAGACCCGGATATCAATCCACACATCTTCAAACACTTGATCTTTGACAAGAAAGCAAAAAAATATCAAATGGAAAAAAGAAAGCATATTTAACAAGTGGTGCTGGTGTAATGATTGTTCTGTCTCTGTAAGAGACAAGCCACGCCCACTTCCTCCCCCATCCACTGAGGCAGGCAGATCTTCAGCTTCCAGCCTGAGCTCTCTCTTTTCCATCTTTCTCTCGGAGAGGCAGCTTCTGCTTCTCTCCCCACCCTTCCCCCGCTTCTCTCTCTCTCTCTCTCTCTCTCTCTCTCTCTCTGCTCTTCTCCCCTTCACCCTTCTCCCTCCATAACCCCCTGAATAAATATCCAACATTACTCTGCATGGCGTGCCTATCCATGTCTCTGTGTCTTGCCCGCCTGCCACGTGTCTCCCTGCCTGGGACCAGCCGCCGCTCAGGGACTAGCAACTGACTCTGCCTGGGACTGGCTACTGTCAGGGCCCGCTGCCTGCCGCCACATGGCCTGCTACCACCACTTGAGGACCTACAGCATTTCTGCTGCCTACTGCCACCAGGAATCCTGCAGCATTTTTAATTTTTCCATTACAGCTGGCATAACTGGATATCAACATGTAGAAAAAAGTAAAAATAGACCCATATCTATCACCATGCACAATACTCAAGTTCAAATGGATCAAAGACCTCAACATAAAGCCAGCCACACTGAACCTTATAGAAGAGAAAGGGGGAAGTACACTTGAACGCATTGGCACAGGGAACCACTTCCTAAATAGAACCCCAGCAGCACAGACACTGAGAGAAACAATTAATAAATGGGACCTCCTGAAACTGAAAAGCTTCTGTAAAGCAAAGTACATGGTTAACAAGACAAAACGACAGCCTACAGAATGGGAAAAGATCTTCACTAACCCCACATCAGACAGAGGTCTGAGCTCCAAAATATACAAAGACCTCAAGAAATTGGACACCAAAAGATCACATAATCCAATAAAAAAAATGGAGTACAGACCTAAACAAAGAACTCTCAACAAAGGAATCTAAAATGACTAAAAGACACTGAAGGAAATGTTCAACATTCTTAGTCATCAGAGAAATGCAAATCAAAACAACTCTGAGATTCCATCTTACACCTATAAGAATGGCCAAGATCAAAAACACTGATGACAACTTATGCTGGAGAGGTTGTGGGGAAAAGGGAACACTTCTGCACTGCTGGTGGGAATGCAAGCTGGTACAACCCCTTTGGATGTCAGTGTGGTGATTTCTCAGAAAATTAGGAAATAACCTTCCTCAAGACCCAGTAATACCACTTTTGGGTATATATCCAAAGTATGTTCAATCGTGCCACAAGGACATGTGCTCAACTACATTCATAGCAGCTTTGTTTGTCATAGCCAGAACCTAGAAACAACATAAATGCCCCTCAATTGAAGAATGGATAAGAAAAATGTGGTGCCGGGCAGTGGTGGCACACGCCTTTAATCCCAGCACTCGGGAGGCAGAGGCAGGCGATCTCTGTCAGTTCGTGTCCAGCCTGGTCTACAACAGCTAGTTCCAGGACAGGCTCCAAAGCTACAGAGAAACCCTGTCTCGAGGAAAAAAAAAAAACCCAAGAAAAAAGAAAAATGTGGTACATTTACACAATGGAGTACTACACAACAGAAAAAAATAATGACAGCTTGAATTTTGCAGGAAAATGGATGGAGCTAGAAAACATCATTTTGAGTGAGGTAACCCAGACACAGAAAGACAATTATCACATGTACTCACTCATAGGTGGTTTTTAAACATAAAGCAAAGAAAGCCAGCCTACAAACCACAATCCCAAAGAACTTAGACAACAATGAGGACACTAAGAGAGACTTACATAGATCTAACCTACATGGGAAGTAGAAAGTATAAAAAGACAAGATCTCCTGAGTAAATTGGGAGCATGGGGACCTTGGGGGAGGGTTAAGGGGGAGGGGAGAGGCAGGAAGGGGAGCAGAGAAAAATGTAGAGCTCAATAAATATCAATAAATATATATATAAAAAAAACTAGGTCTTGTCGCCTCAATGGAGAGTTCAATAAATATCATGGGAAAAAAATTAAAAAATGGAAAATAAATAAATAAGAAGTCACTTTATTTAAGATGTGTATAGTCTGGGACTATGTCGATGATGAACATAAATCTTTTGCAGAATAATCTCAAGAGAGTAGAATTTAAGTTAGATACTGAGTGTGGGACCTTCACCCTTTATTCTCAAAGGGGCAAGAAGAAATTTCCTAGCAAAATGTTTTCCCAGGAAGATAGTGGCCTTCCCCTCTCCCACCCGCCAGATTCCGAGCACAAGGTCACTTAGCCCAGCCAGCCAGCCACCTGGTGATAAAGAAGCAGAATGAGAGAGCGCGCGCGTGTGTGCACACGCAAGTGCAAAAGACCTCGCACCCGTGCCAAAAGCAGCTTCAAAAAGCCTCTTTGTAGTTACACCTTTAAAAATTTACCCCACAGCGGAGAAACAATTCCTGTCTACCTCACTGCAGTGGGGTCAGAGATGGGTTCCAAACATGTTTGTATTATGCTAATTAAACCTTGCTTATTACAGTCTGGGCCTCTCTGGTGGTCTCTCTCTGGGGGTTGTAATCTGGGCACAACACTGAGAAACAAACTTTGTTAGCAATTGGTAAACATTGTTCTGTTTGTTTGTTTTTCAAGAGTTTTGTGGTGTAGCCCTGGCTGTCCTGGAATTCACTATGTAGACCAAGCTGACCTCAGACTCAGAGATCTGCCTGCCTCTGCCTCCTGAGTGCTGGGACTAAACGTACCCGCCACTACTGCCTGGTGTAATTGGTAAACATTTAAATGTTGTTTCAAAGTGATGAAAGATTTTTAGAGACAGAGGTGTGTGGAGGCCCAAAGAGGCAAAGGTCAGAGAGACTTGTTTTTAGTTCGAGATTATTGTGCTTCTAATTCAAACAGAGGTCCCACCTAGTTGTAAATCAGAGTTCTGCTCTCTCAAGGCTATTGTAAACAGGTGTGGATAGTTGCCAGATCTTGTGCTCCTGAAACAGGGAAGTAGTTGGTTCCTACCTAAAACAAAAGTCTAAGGATCCAACTAAGTTCTAGTTCCCTTTATGAAAATAACTTGGGATTCCACCCAGGGAGTGGTTTGCTAACAGAGTGTTTGGTCTTGGGCAGGAGTCAAGGGCATGAGTGATGAATGTACCCCTTGACTTTCAATTTGTATGTTAATGCAGTCCTTTTGGTCTACTCCTACCTTTTGAAATTAGGGGTATATTAAACTGTTGGAAATTAAACACAGCTGCGTTTTCAGTACTCACTGAAATTCCCTCCCGATAGTATCCTATGTGTTTCTGTGTTTTATTATTTTTGTACACGTCTTTGTATTCTTTACTATATTTCTAAATTCGCAGGCCTCATCTCTGGAAGAAAGGTATTTTTGTTAAGGCTGACCCCCGACAAAGGTGGGGAAAGAAAAACACCAATATTTAGTTATATACTACTCAGTTGGAAATGATGACCAAGCATTGTTGGAGAGAGGTATGAAGCTGGAGGCTAGCAAGTCAAAGGTAAAGTGCCCATGTAGTATAGTTAGAACACCAATGGAGAAACAGCAGCTATGGCTGGCACATAATCAGGTGCAAAGGAAAACAAGACTCACTTCAAAGTTGTACTTCTTCATGTGGCTGAGGTGCCGACAGTACAAGTAGAGCATGCCGATGCTGCTGCCCACTGCAATGTAGTCCCCGTTGGCATCCAGGGCTGTGAGGTAGACCAGAATAGAGCGAAAGCCCCTCTGGATCTTTGTGGGAATGGCATTGAGGAGATAGTACAAAGGGCAAAATTCTTGGAATGTTACAGGTTCTGATGTCGATGCCATGGTCAAGGTTTCCACAGATGTTCTTCGGGCAGAAGGAATGCTTATTCATCATCTAGGGAAACCTGCAGGCTACAGAATACAACATTGTAACTCTTTCAGTGCCTAGTCAGACCAAAAAGCCATAATGTTTAATAGTGGGAACATGATATTTTCAACAGGAAAGAATCATGGTTGGGGGGGTGAGGGGGTAGCAAAGATGTCTTAATGGTTAAAAGCATGTAACGCTCTTGCAGAATACTCAAATTTGGGAAATACCCATTGTCAGGTAGCCTACAACCTCATGTAACTCCAACTCCACGGGATGCCCTCTTCTGGCCACCACTCATATTGCACTCACATGCGCATACCCCCATACAGACAGAGGCACATTCACATAATTTAAAATAAAAATAAACGCCAGGCGGTGGTAGCACACGCCTTTAATCCCAGCACTTGGGAGGTAGAGCCAGTCTGATCTCTGTGAGTTTGAGGCCAGCCTGAACTATAAGAGCTAGTTCCAGGACAGGCTCCAAAGCTACAGAGAAACCCTGTCTTGAAAAACCTAAATAAACAAACAAATTGGGATGACAGAGACAGCTCAGTGGTTAAGAGAACTGACTGTTCTTCTGGAGGACCTGAGCTGAATCACCAGCACCCTCTTCATGGCTTGCAATCATGTGACTCCAGTTCCAGGAAATTGAAGCTCTCTTTTGGCCTCTATAGGCAAAGCATGCAGGCAAAATCCATACACATGAAATAATAATAGTACTATAATGAAAAATGAATTACTGACGCTATAGTCAACACAGTGGTGGAACAGAAGAGTATAAAGCATAATTTTTTTCAAGGAGTTTATGATCTAGCCAGAAAGGCAGTGCAACAACAAAGAGATACAAAACTATAGGAATTAATCATGGGCTTCCATGAGAAGATCAGGATTAGTGTGAACTAAAGTGAGCCAGGAGGCAGCTCTCTTGAGAAGACTCCACAACTCAAGTATGTGCTGTCCTTTTCCTAAGCACATCTCTCTCTCTCTCATAAATGGTCACAATAGTCATGCCTAAATTCATTTTCATACTTCTTTAATAGTCAGAAGAATACTTGTAATCCCAGCACTCAGGAGAATGCAGCAAGTGTATTGCTATAAATACTTACTTATAAATACTTACTTACTTACAAATTTAGACTAGGCTACACAGTAAGTTTCAGGTTAGCCTGGGCTACAGTGAAAACAATTTCAAAAAATCAATCTCCAACTTTTCTTAATTGACTCTAGCTCTGCTTCAATCCCCACCCCCCGAGAAAAAGAGTCTTTTAAAGACTCCACTGAAAACATCCAGCAATGAAGTCCCATCTGTCTGAGTAGGACACACGAGAAAGCCTGTATCAGAACAATAAGCCCACTCTAGAGAAATAACCCCCTCCTCGTTAATGTCAGTGTTTGAACCCACGCACCCTGAAGCTCCTACCTGCTCATCCATGCACTAAATCAAGATACTCTTCACTCACCAGCACCTGTGGTTAAAACCAAGTTCACTCACTCATTTGAAGCCTGGCCCTGCCCTGGCATGAGGTGGACTCTTCCCCAACTTTCAGAAGAAGGCACTGAAGTGACAGACTCAGTTGAGACCACTGAGCTGAGCCTTGAATCTCAGCCTTTCCCCTTAGTTCACAGCCCTTGAACATCACTCTGATATAACCAACAGGTACACATTGTCAGTCTATCTGATTCCACCTGGAGGTATAGTTTACATTTTCAGGGTCTGTCCCAGTTAGCGTCACTATTGCTGTGATGAAACACCATGACTAAAAGCAAACTGGGGAGGAAAAGATTTGACTGACAATTCCACATTGCTACTTGTCACTGGAGGAAGTCAGGACAGGAACTCAAGTGAGACAGGAACCTGGAGGCAGGAGCTGATGCCAAGGCCATGGAGGAGTGCTGCTCACTGGCTTGCTCCCCAAAGCTTGCTCAACTAGCTTTCTTAAATAATCCAGAACCACCAGCCCAGGCGTGGCACCACCCATAATGGGCTGAGTTCACTCCCATCAATCAGTAATTTAAAAAATGCCCCACAGCCCATTACTTATGGAGGCATTTTCTCAACTGGGGCTTCCTCCTCTCTGATAGCTATAGCTTGTGCCAAATAAACTTAAAATTAGCCAGTACAGGTTCAAGAAACTTTTTTGGATGCCTAATTCACTGACATTTTGAGTTTTCTATTACTAGATGCTTGAGTGACTGAGCCCTTAGTCCTCTTCTGATCAAACTCATTCTTTTGATTTTTTTTTTTTTTTGAGACAGGGTTTCTCTGTAGCTTTGGAGCCTGTCCTGGAACTAGCTCTTGTAGACCCGGCTGGCCTCGAAATCACAGAGATCCACCTGCCTCTGCCTCCCGAGTGCTGGGATTAAAGGCGTGTGCCATTACCACCCGGCCATCAAACTCATTCTTACCTGAATGATCTCTCTCTAAGTATCATTCAGCTTTTGCCACAAAGAAGGGCCTCAACAAATGCATCTCTACTAAAATGCCCCTCCTACACAAGATATGCCTGGCCACCCACCCCAGCACAGCACGATCATGTCGTCTGCTTTGCTTTGTCTACATATCTTCTTGCTTTGTTGCACATGTAAGCATGTACGTGCATGTGCACGCGTGCATGCACACACACAGCTTTGTAAATCCCATGAGAGCAATGCCTCACTTACACCCTCTGGACCAGCATCAGAAAAAGGCTAGGAATGTCAGAGGCACTCGGCAACTACACAATGAACAGATGAACAAATGATGAGAAAGGATAATAGATAGGGAAAGAATGAGTGACAGAAATGGAACAGCAGCAAAATATCATCTTCTGTTGGGTGGTGGTGGCGCACGCCTTAAATCCCAGCACTTGGGAAACAGAGGCAGGCGGATCTCTGTGAGTTTGAGGCCAGCCTGGTCTACAAGAGCTAATTCCAGGACAGGCTCCAAAGCCACAGAGAAACCCTGTCTCGAAAAACTAAAAAAGTTGGGGCTGGAGAGATGGCTCAGAGGTTAAGAGCACTGGCTGCTCTTCCAGAGGTCCTAAGTTCAATTTCCAGCAACCACATGGTGGCTCACAACCATCTGTAATGAGAATGGCACCCTCTTCTGGTGTGTGGGCATACATGGAGGCAGAATGTTGTATACTTAATAAATAAATAAATCTTTAAAAAAATCATCTTTTGCTCAACGCTGGGAAAATTTCCAAATGTGTGGTGTATGTGGTGTGTGTGGGGTGTATATGTATTCCAGTTTCCAAGCATCTTCAGATTCTTTATTTGATACAGTAAAGGTTCATTGTAGAGAAATATCCTGAAAGTAACTAATAATAACAATAGCAATTGTAACTGTATCCTTCATTATTAGGGGTCTAACTAAAACATATCCTTTTAGCAGAAGCCAAATCTCTAGAAGGTTCAGAAGTCTGCCCAAGTCACAGTACCAGTTCAACAGAAATCTAAGCTGCGAGAGCCGAATGTCCAAATGCCAGCAGATCACAAATTTATAGCCTTTCAAGGGCCACACAGCTAAAAAACGTCTAGCTAAGACTAAGAAATGCCTATTCTCTGAATCAGCCTACACAAGCACCCAAAGAAGTGGGCAAGACCCAAAGGATCCAGCAATCAAATGTAAGCGGCATGACTGGCAGACAAAGCCAATTTGCCACTGCCCTTCAAAGCAGGTAGACCACTGTAAGGCCACAGGATACTGAAGACAAAGGAGCAGGAGTAATAATAATGCTGCAGAATATGGAGCCCAGGCCCTCGAGGCTCCCCAATTAGAGGCCAGTACAAAGTGAACTTCAGGCCAGCCTGGGCTACATAGTGGACACTGACAAGACAAAACAAAAACAACACATAATATGGATCAACTAAAATTCTCTTAACATAAATATTTTGATTTTAACATCATAAAAGCAGCACAGATACATATCCAAGGATACTGCTGGGAACTGGTTTTAAAGATATTTTTATTTTTAAAAATGTATTATTATCATTATTATTATTACAAGTATGGGAGTTTTGCCTACATGTATACCTGTGTACCATGTCTGGTACCTGCAAAGGCCAGAAGAGGCTATGGAGCCCCTAGAACAGAAGTTACAGACAATTGTGAGCCACAATACGCTAGGAGTCAAACTTAGGTTCTCTGTAAGAGCAGAGAAGTATCTTACCTGCTGACCCATCTCTCCAGCCCCTATTTTTAATTTTTAATTGTGTGTGTATGTGAGTGTCTGAGTATATACACATGTATGCATGCACATGCACTCGAAGGCCCCATTGGAGGCCAGAACCAGAGTTACAAGCAGTTGTGAGCCTCTTGAGATGGATGCTGGGAACCTAACTCAGGTCCTCTGCAGAAGTAACAAGTACTCTTAACCTCTAAGCCATTTCTCCAGACCTTTGTAAGTATTTCAAAAGGTGGCAAAAGTCTGGTCCAGTGGAAGTGAATTAGTAATACTAACAGGAGCTTCAAGAAGTCAAAATATCAAAATTTTAAAATGCATTGCCAAACTGTCTTCCACAGCTGTCATAATGATTTATGCTTTAAACATGTTTCTCCAAAGGACTTTCTGAGGTCAATAAGACACAGAACCCAAGAGTAAGACAGCCAGGAGGCCCACTGAATCTCTTTAGGTGGGGTTCTGGGAGAACTCAGCACCAGATCTGTTCCTTTCACCTAATGGGCAGATGGGAAATGGGCTGAAGTTGACTCTGACAAAACTGGCCAACAGGAGCAGGCATGTCCGGGGTGGGCTTGGAAGAAATCAAGAGTTGTTGCCTCCCTGCCCTGTGACACATTTGATGAAAACTATTTAGACTCAACAAACCCTCCTGACTAGTGTTTTTGATTCCTACACTGCCTAATTTTCACACAAGCCTAAAGTCCCATTTTGCCCTACCTCAGGTTCAGACCCACTGCCATAACTAAACTGAGGCTTTCTGCTGTAGAAAAACAGCAGCACATTGGAGTAGCTAATGACATCAGAGGGGGAAGGACTGGGGCTGACGTCCCAAGGATCTCCTAAGATTAGCTGTGGGACCCTGGGGAAATTATTTAATGGCTCTAGGTTGCCGTTTACCCATCTGAAAATAGTTAGGAATATAAGCCTGGTACGGTGGCACACACCTGTAACCCTGGTGGTGTAACAGCACTACTAAAATTAACTTATTGAAAATGGCCACAGTTCTGAAGTAGGTGGGCAAAGCCAGACTCTGAATCAAATGCTATCCAGATTGAAACCCTGGCACTTACTTTTTTTTTTTTTTTTTTGGTTTTACGAGACAGGGTTTCTCTGTGGCTTTGGAGCCTGTCCTGGAACTAGCTCTGTAGACCAGGTTGGTCTTGAACTCACAGAGATCCGCCTGCCTCTGCCTCCCGAGTGCTGGGATTAAAGGCGTGCACCACCACCGCCCGGCTCCCTGGTGCTTACTAATCCTCAATCTCTCCCTCTAGTTCACCTTCACTTATTCTCTAAGCATTGACACCAAGGACGCCTTCTCCCGACTCAGGCTTTAGAATTTACTATCCCCTCTACAAGAATGATCTCCTTCCACAGATGTGGCTTCTTTTCATCTCCGGGGGCTCAGCAAAACATAATCACTACAGAAAGGCCTTCCCAGACCAGATCACTTATGAATATCTAAACTCTCCTTTCCATCCACATGGCCTTCATAATCCTCACCACAGCTTCTGATTTTTCACTTGCTAAATAACCTCTTCTGTGAAAAGGAACACCAATTTAGCAGAGAGAAGATGTCTATAAATATTTGTTAAATGAATAAATAAAATGTTAACTTCTAGTCTTATTGAAAAAGAATATTCTTGGGGGCTGGAGAGATGGCTCAGAGGTTAAGAGCATTGCCTGCTCTTCCAAAGGTCCTGAGTTCAATTCCCAGCAACCACATGGTGGCTCACAACCATCTTTAATGGGGTCTGGTGCCCTCTTCTGGCCTGTAGTCATACACACAGACAGAATATTGTATACATAATAAATAAATAAATATTAAAAAAAGAAAAAGAATATTCTCAATGCAATCCCCTTCCCTCTACCCTGCCTCTGTTTTTTCTCTGCTTGATATCAAACACAAGGCCCTTGTTCTTGCTAGTGCCATACCCCAGCCCTTTTATTTCAGTCTTTAAGATAAATAATGCTAGGACTGGAGAGATGGCTCAGCAGGTGAGAGCACTTGCTGCTCTTCCAAAGGACATGGATCTGGTTCTTAGCATCCACCCACCAACTTGGCAGCACTCCAGTACTAAGGAATCTGATGCCCTCTTTGGCCTCTTCAGGCATTGCATGTATATGGTACACATACAGATAAGCAGACACATATAATGCATACAAATATAAATAAATTAAAAATATATAAGCAATGCTTCCTTGACTATGAGTATTTCAGTTTAAAACACAAAAGTGAAGTTAAAAGTTATGGGCTAGAGAAACAGATCAGTGGTTAAGAGTGCTTGCTGCTCTTCCAGAGGACCTGAGTACAAATACCCATTTTGGATGGCTCACAACTTCTTGTACCTCTAGCTCCAAGGGATCTAACACCCTCTCCTAGCTCCAAAGGCACCCACATACTGGTGAAATACACAAAACAGATACATACATCAAGTAAAATTTTTTTTAAAATAAGTCATAATTTTTTCTCCCCATCCCCCATCAATTTCATAAACATGGAAGGTGGGCTATACCCAACCACCATTTTAATGAGCATTCCCCAAAACCAGAACTAGGAGTAACCCAGAACAGAATTATGCACTCAGCAGTGTAATTGTCACATGTCACTAGAGGCTCTGATAGCATTTATGTCTCAAGGATCTTCTCTAAACACAGTACAATGTAACAATTAGTATTCCTGTACAATTTTTGTTGTTGTTGTTTTGTTTTTACAGTCTCACTAGCCCATGGTCCTCACACTCTTTCCAAGTGCTGAGATTACAGGCAGGGACCTCCATGCCCAGCTTTTTTGTCCCCATAGCTTCGTATTCTTTGTAGGTTTTTGTTTGTTTGCTTTGCTTTTGCTTTGTTTTCTTGGGAAAGGATTTCTCTGTGCAGTTCTGGCAATCCTGGAACTTGCTCTGTAGATTAGACTGGTCAGAATTTATAGAGATCTGCCTGCCTCTGCCTCCTGAGTGCTGGGATTAAAGATGTAAGCCACCACCTCCTGGGCTTCTTTACTCTTTAATTATAATTGTTACATATATGTGTGTGTATAAGTTTGTAAATACAATCTACTAAGATCATTTAGTGTAACCACGCATGGCTCTTACAATCCATCTTTACTTTGGCTTTTAAGTTATTCATTTATTTTGATATACAGTTTTACACCATAGCTTCAGCTGGCCTAGAACTCCCAGGGATCATCTAGTTTAGCTTCATGTCTCCTGGGAGTACAATCATACACTACCATGGCCAGTAGATGATGTATTAAGATTAATACCTTTAATCCCAGCACTCAGGAGATAGAGGCAGGCGGATCTCTGAGTTCGAGGTCAGCCTGGTCTACAGAGTGAGTTCCAGGACTACCAGGACTACACAGAGAAACTTGTCTTGAAAAACAAACAAACAAACAAAGATTTTATGGTCAGGGAATAATTGATCTTACAAATGAAATGCTGTTGCTTCCCTGCTGGCCAACTGTTCGCAGGTTAAACCCAACCCAGGTATTGGACATCTGAGGAAAGCTCTACAGGTAACTTCACCTCCATCCACATTTCCTGCTCCAGTTGCAAACTTTACATTTTTATTTATTTGTTATCAGTGTATATGTGTGTGTGTGTGAGAGAGAGTGCGAGCGCTGCATCCATGCAGGTGAAAGCCAGGGGACAACACTGTGGAGTCAGTTCTCTGTCTGCCTTTACATGGGTTCCAGGAATTGAACTCAAGTTACCAGGTTTGCAAGGCAAGTGCTCTTACCCCATGAGGCAGCATGCTGGCTCCTAAATGAGCTCGTAATCCCAGAACATGGGAGGTAGAGGAAGGATGACTGCCATAAATTCAAGGCCAGCTTGGTCTACACTGACAGTTCACAAACCAATCAAAGTTTACACAGCCAGATTCTGCCAACCTCCACTCCCAAGCAATGAACTAAAACAAAACCACAAACAAACAACTACTAGAGTACAGTACAATCAACACTGTACTCATCTTTGTTGGATCCATCTCTCTCTCAAAAACCCTGTGCTGAGGGCTAGTCTGTGGATAGTATGGGCTTTATAGTGAGAGCCTGTCCCCAAAACAAAACAAAAACTATGCCACGTTGCCCCAAGACTACAGCAAAGATTCACTGTAACTTTTTTTTAAAGATTTATTTATTATGTATACAACATTCCTTCCATGTACACCTGCACACCAGAAGGGGGCACCAGATCTCATTACAGATGGCTGTGAGCCACCATGTGGTTGCTGGGAATTGAACTCAGGACCTCCGGAAGAGCAGTCTGTGCTTTTAACCGCTGAGCCATCTCGCCAGCCCCCTCACTGTAACTTTTACAACCAGATCCAAAGCGTACATTCATGGGAAACAAACACGCAATCTAAACTTACTTCTGTCTCAACAATTCATAAAGAAAAAAGAACCACCTATCCCAACTGCTGGGACCAAAGGTTGGTGCACACCTTTAGTCCCAGCAGTTGGGAAGCAGAGGCAGGAGGATCTCTATGATTTTGAGGCCAGCCTGGACTATAGAGCTAGTTCCAGGACACACAGAGAAACCTTGTCTCAGAAAAAAAAAAAACCCAAAAACAACAGCAGAAAAACCACACCACCTAATATCTGTCCCCTGACTCTCCCAAGTTCCTGTGTCAATACTGGCAGAATTCTCCAAGCTTGACCCCAAAGCCTATTTTTATTATGTGTATAACCATCTCCTATTCCATTCCTCATCTCTCCAAATTCAATCAACGGTTATTGTCTGCTTCCTTCCTTTTTCCCTATTAAGTTCTACAGTCATTTGGTTCAAATGATATAGAAGCTACCGTGAAATGGGATCCTCCTCAACCCCAAAGGGTAACTTCCTCAGAAAAACCTGAAACAAGCCCAATAAAAACCAGTCTTCCATTGAAAAAGAAAGACATCAAAACAAGCTTGTTTGGGGCTGGAGAGGTAGCTCAACCCTTCAGCGCAAGGGCTGCTCTTCCAGAGGACCAGGGTTCAATTCTTAGCACCCACCTGGCAGATCACTTCAGTTCTGGGGGATTTGATGCCCTCTCCTGATCTCTGCAGGCACTGCACACATGTGGTGCATAGATACACATGCAGGCAAAACACCCATATACACAAAATAAGTTTTTAAACTTAAGAAAAAAATGACCAGATTTCATCCTCCCCATCCCTGATTTCCAAGTCCACCCTGAAAATCAAATGGGATTCGCAGGTTTGAAATCTCAAGAGCCAGGCTACACCCTTCCTGAAGGTAGTGACTGGGTGTTAAGAGTAAGCCACGCATCCCTAAGGCCTGGCACAGCAGCTGGCATAGGTGGACCCTAGCAAACACTCGATGAGTGAACAAACATGGGCTGTAAGTCAGGTTACAAAAACAAACAAAATGGTCCCAGTGCATATCAGCATTACAGCTGGGTACAAAAAGGGTTACAGCTCTCTGGTGATAAGGGACTAACTAGAGCAGCTTCATACCTAGGACCCAGCTTTCCCTCAGCTCCCTTCTTCAAAAGTTTTTAAAATCTTGGCTGCAAATGATCTTTCCAGTCAATGACAAAACGATACCCTTCACATTCTGCCAACAAATGGAACAGAAAAGTCCCTGAATATTAGTGAGAAAGAAAGCACAAAAGGGCAGGAAAAAGAAGCAAAGTTGAGAAGGGAAACGAAAGTACTGGAAAGCCAGAGACTTAAATGGACTAGAGAAAAAGGCTGCGAAGCCAGCAGAGTCGTGTGGGTGACAACAGAGTCAAACTATTCTTTATTGAGATCGATTGGCTAAACCCTGTACTTAACTGCACATGCACTGAACCATTTAACGCTCCACCACCCCAAGATAAAAACTTATCACCTCCATTTTACGGATGACGAAACTAAAGCTAGGAAGTTGACACTTGCTCCAGCAAACTGGTAAGAAAGGGAAGTGCAGTGACCAGACCTCGGGTCTGACCCCGGGGTCACCCCATTCTTTAACCCTCACTGCCCATTCCGCCTCCGAGGCCACATAGTCCTTATTAACCGGGAGGCAATCGCTTTATGCATTTAACCAGCACTTACTGAACTCCTAATGGGTGCCCAAGCCAGCTGCTTGGCGCTGGTGGGCGAATGGAAGGGTTCCTGCTGAGGGTCGGGGGGACAGAACAGAACGAAACGGCAATCTCCAGGCTGAGGAGCCTGGGGCCGGCCGCGAGAGGGACGCAGGGTGGGGCAGGAGGGGAGGAGCAAGGGGAGCTGGGGCGCCGCCGCGGCCCCGGCGGTGTGCGAACGCTGCGACGCCCGGTGCCCGGCACGGACGCGGGCTGTGACAGTCGCGCCTCGAGCGGTGGCTGCCAGAGGGACGGCGACGCGACTGTGGAGACCCGACGGGCTGAGACAGGGAGGGACGGCTCTGCCAGGAGGAGGAACGGCGCGGGGTCGGTGTCGGGGCCGTCGGAGGCATCGGGGACCCGCCAGCGCGCTCCCGGACTCACCTCCCGCGGCAGCCCCTCAGGACTCGTCAACCCCGCCAGCCCGGAGGAGGCGGGATGCACTCCGGGCCGCAGGGGCTGCCGGGAGCCTGTTGCCTGGGCAACGGGTTGGGTCTCCGCGGAGAGCTAGCGTGACAGCCACAAGTGTCGGCCGACCCGTGGAGCGGAAGTGACGTCACTTCCTCAGTCCGAGGGCGGGGCCTCGCGTCTCCTTGTTGATATCTACCTGTGGCCCGCATGGAAGGTGCGTACGAGGGCTGTGCTTCCCTTATTGTGGCGAGGCTGCAGGTCTGGGGGAAGGTCTGTACTCAGAACTGGCAGAGCTAGGATTCATGCCCAGGAAGCATGGTCTTCAAAGCGTAGCCTCCAGAGCAGGCAGCTGTCGTGTGTCCTGGATTCCGCTCAGCTGTGCGATGACTAGGGTTCTAAGCTGAGAAGGCAGCTCAAACTCGGCTCTTGGTCTTGCTTTCCTCAAGCTGAGGATCGGGTGACTCTTAGATGGGTAGCACTCGCTTCAGGAAGGAGCTGCCCGGAAGAGAGATGCATGTGCTTAGGAGTTCTGCCTGGTGATGGAGGGCTGGAGGTGGGGATTGAGACAAACGTTGAAGCGGTGATGCAGGCAGAAGTGTCGATTTCTTCCCAAGTCATAGGCGGAGCAGCAGCAGCCTGGCCAAATCACCTGTGCATGTCCAGTGTCCCACTTGGTCGGTGTGTGGTGTGATGAGCTTTCAGGAGTCAGAGGCTCTGTTTAAGGATTCAGGGTGCCTGGAAGAAGATAGTGGGGGTATAACCAAGACTAGATTATCTCATACGAGACATAATGAAAAAGCCACAGCTTTAAGTAGACAAGGTGCTGTGCCAAGTGTTGTGGCACATGCCTTTATCTCAGCACTGGAGGGACAGAGGCAGGAGGATCTCTTTGAGTTCAAGGCAAGCTGGAGCTACATTTGAGACACTGTCTTAAAAAGAAAAGTAGACAAGTGTTCATGGAGCCATGAGCTATGAACAGCCTCTTAGATTCTGGAACATTGATTTATCCAGTTGGTGTGACATTTTAGACCATTTTACTATGGATAGCTGTGATCATGTGTTCCTTAATAGTCATGTTTCTTTTGGTCCCTGTCAGCAAAGACTCTTGGAATTGCAACACCCAGGAAACCTGTCTTATCTGTCAGTGCAAGGAAAATTAAGGACAATGCAGCTGATTGGCATAACTTAATCCTGAAGTGGGAAAGCCTCAACGACGCCGGTTTTACCACTGCGAGCAATATTGCCAACTTGAAAGTCAGCTTATTGTAAGTACATGTGGAGTTCCCATGCTCTGTATTGTCACACTTAACCATTAGGCCTAAGAGTCAAGGGAGTGAGGATTTATTGGTGTAAATAAAATAAAGCAAAATATTGAACCAAAAGAATGGCAAAATGATACATGCAAATATGAACCATACATATACATTTAAATGCAGATGTGTGCTAGATGTTATGGTACACATTGGTAGGATATGCTGAAAAGGCAGGGACAGGAGGATTACAAATTTGACACCTTGGGCTAGGGACATGGCTCAGTGAGTATAGGTGCTTACCACCAAGCCTGAGTTCAGTCCCCACAACCCACATGGTAGAAGGAGAGAACCAAACTACTGCAAGTTATCCTTGCCCATCACAGCATGACATAAATGGGCCCATTTTTATATACACACAAATAAATGTAAAAGTAAATATAAAATCATACTACATATTGTTTACATCTGTTAGAGAAAGATTGGGGAGAGGAAGACATGATATTGTCCTTAGGAATGTGGGGTGGTAGGTAAATGGGATTTCATGTGTATACTGCTGCCTGCCATTTATCCCTTCCTCCCTTCCTTCCATTTATTGATTTTGTTTGATTGCTTTTTTGTTCTTTTTTTAATAGTTTCCCTCTGCCAAGCTGTCCCTTTTTCTTTTGATGCAGTTTCCCTCCCCTAAGCTGGCCCTGAATACCCAGAGGCCTTCCTGCCTTGATCTCCTAACTTGCTGGGGTTACATGTGTGCACCATACCTGGCTTATTTACATTTTTGGCAGGACCTCACTATGTTGCCATAACCCTCCTTCAGGAGTTGGAATCACAGATTGGACCCACCAGAACCATTGTACCCAGTTCATTTTATATACCTTTTTGTTTGTATATATGGATATTGTGCCTGTGTGTGTGTGTGTGTGTGTGTGTGTGTGTGTGTGTGTGTGTGTACCGCTTGTGTGTCTGCTGCCCACAGAGGCCAGAAGAGAGCATCACCCTGGAACTAGAATTACAGATGATTGTGAGCTGCCATGTGGATGCTTGGGTCTTCTGGAAGAGCAGTCAGTGTACCTAGCAACTAAGCCTTCTTTCTCTGGCCAGACCTTATTGCTGTTATTGTTTTTTAGGTTTATTAACTTTATGCATATGAGTGTTTTGCCTGCATGTATGTATGTGCATCACATATGTGCAGTTCCTAAAAAGGCCAGAAAAGGGTGTGAGCCTCCATGTGGATACTGAGAATGGAACCTGGGTTCTCTGAAAGAGCAGCAAGTGCTCTTAACCCTCTCTCCAGCCTCTGACCCTTGTTTGTTTTGAGATAGGGACTTCTGTAGGCCCAGGAAGACCTCAGACTCACTAGTAGTTGAAATGACCTTCAATTTATCATTTTGCCTTCATCTCCCAAGAACTGGAATTACAGGTGTTTGCCACCACCTCCAGCTATATTTGTTTTCCTAAAAAAGACAAAGTGGGGGTGGGGAGACTAGAGAAATGACTCCATAGTTAAGAGTATTTTCTAGAGTTTGTGTGGTGAAGGCTCTGTGACAGGTTCGGCTTCGCAGGCGCCTCCTATCCAGCGCCACCACGATGCCCAAGAGGAAAGCTAGTGAGGATGGAGCGGCGAAAGCGCTGTCGGTCAAGCCTGCCCCTGCTAAGGTGGACGTGTGCCGGAAAAAGGCCACGGGAAAAGATAAATCATCAGATAAAAACGTGCAAACAAAAGGGCAGAGGGGAGCAAAGGCAAACAAGCTGAAGTGGCTGACCAGCAAACTACAGATCTGCCTGCAGAAAACGGAGACACTGAAAACCAGAGTCCATCCTCTGAAGTAGAAGAGAAAGAAGCCAAGTCCAACTAACCCTCCATCATGTCTGTCAGAAGCGGGATTTCTCCCCACCTCCCTTCTTGTACAATCCAGAGGATATTTTTGTCAGCTATTTAGTAAATATGAGTTTTTTAGTAGCTCTAGAAACATTTTTAAAAGGTGGGGAGAACTCCTGCTTCATCCGATTTTTTAAGTATAAATGATTTTTTTTAAGAGATTAAATCACTTGTGGTTTATTTTTTGGTGCAACCAGAAAATAGCAGGATACTGAATCAGGAAAGGCTGTGACTGTCTTGGGGGTCACCATAACATTCCGTAGAGGGGGCTAGTCTTATATCCTACTACACAAAGCATACTAAAGGGTAATTGAGAGTCTTGGTCATGCATTTGTCTCTGGAATATTTTCAGTTATATCTGGTCTCATGTTTCTAGTAGAACTGTTGGCTAAAAACCTACTCCTGGGCCCTTGCCCTGTCAGGACTGTCTGCTCACGGCAGCCCATCTTCCTAACACGGGGAGTAATGTGCTGTGAGAGATGAACTTGGGGTGTGCACTGTGCGTGGCACAAAATGGTGAGTCAGTGGAACTGAGGATTGTGAGCATTTGACTATGTGAGGTCTTAGGGAAGACTTGCCAAGTGTGAGGATGGAACATCACTTGGAATACGTTCACAGTGAAACAACACATGGCTCTTGGGTACATGAACACAATGTATGACTCTTCAGAGTTTGGGTACATGTTTTAAGACTTGAAAAGACTGTGTACTTTGTTCCTCAACCAATAAAATCTCCATTGTGAAGGAGCTAAAAAAAGAAAAAAAGAAAGAGTATTTCTACTCTATTACAGAGGAACTGGGTTCAGTTCCCAGCATCCATATGGCAGCTCACAGCTGTCTATAACTACAACTACAGATGATCTGATGCCCTCTTCTGGTCTCTGTGGGCACTGCAAACACATAGTACACACATATATACAGACAGACAAATACTCATACACATAAATTTTTTAAAACTTGAAAAAAAAAAACAAAGGAAACAAATGGTGGTGCACACCTTTAATTCCAGCACTCAGGAGGCAGAGGAAGATAGATATATGTGAGTTCCAGGACAGCCTGGTCTACAGACCAAGTTCCAGGACAGCCAAGGCTACCCAGAGAAACCCTGTGGGGGGGGGGCGGGAGAAGCAAGTGCAGTGGCTCATTCCCTCAGTCCCAGCACTTGGGAGGCAGAAGCAATTGGATCTTTGGGTTTGAGGCTGACCTGGACTATATAGCAAGTTCCAAGCCAGTTAGGACTACATAGTGAAGTCCAATCTTTAAAAAAAAAAAAAAAAAGACAAAGGAGGAGTTGGAGAGGTAGCTCAGTCAGTCAGGAACTCACCATGCAAACACAGAGACCTGAGTTCAGACTTCAACACCCAATGTGTGTTTAAGATTTTTGTTTGTTTATTGGGTTTTTTTTTTTGTATTTTAAAGATTTATTTATTATGTATGCAGTGTTTTGCCTGCATGTACACCTGCAGGCCAGAAGAGGGCACCAGTTCTCATTACTGGAATTAAACTCAGGACCTTTAGAAGAGCAGCCAGTGCTCTTAACCTCTGAGCCATCTCTCCAGCCCCCTAATGTGTGTTTGTAATCCCAGGACTGAGATGAAAGAGACAGGCCACCACCCCAGCCTAGTCAGTCTTTGAGCCCCCGGTTCCAGTGATGAGAAACCCTGTCTTCAAAAAGGTGGATGGCTCTTGAGGAACACCAGAGATTAGTTCCTGCTTTGTAAGCGCTTGTGGCAGGTGCCATACGTCATAGTGGATGCTCATGGCCGAGCACTCTGTTTGCTTCAGGGCCAGGGCCAAGAAGAAGATATTGGGATCCCAAAATCCTGTGAAGGGTATGCCATCTCACAGATAGATGTCTCCCCACTAGACCCTACCATCACCATAGGCTGAAAACCAAGCCTTTAATGTCCAAACTGTATGGATCACAGACTTCAGTTTAAAAAACATTTACCAACTCTTGACTCCTTCAGGAAATGACCCATGTCTTATGCATCTTTGTACAGCTGGCACTAAGCCCTACACCAAGGATGCCCAGGGCTGGGAGTATAGCTTTGCAGTAGAGCATTTACAGCACACTGGAGGCCCTCAGTTCTATCTGAGCATAGCAAACTTGAGTGATCGATGGATATGCTCAATATGTATGCAAATAAACATCTACTATAATAACATTTGCAACATTTATGTAAAATATCTAACATGATTATGTGGCTAATGATTTTTATAGAATTTATTATAACTTTTTTTTTTTTTTTTTTTTTTTTTGCTTTTTGAGACAGGGTTTCTTTGTGTAGCTTTGGAGCCTGTTCTGGAACTCACTCTGTAGACCAGGTTGGCCTCGAACTCACATAGATCTGCCTCCTGAATGCTTCTGGGATTAAAGGCATGCGCCACCACCTCCCAGCTTGTTTTTCTTTTTTTGAGGCAGGGACTCACTATGAAGCCAGGCTATGAACTCTTCTTCCTCCTCAAGCCTTGGGATAAAGACATTTGGTCACCCAGCATGAGATGAGTTTAAAGCCTGTAATTTGTACCCATTATCTTCTGCTTTGTCCAGGAGTAAAGAGAAGGTTGAATTAGAGAGCAGCAGCCCAGCTTCCAGTGAAAAGGGAGAGAAGACAAATCTGGAATATGATAAGGAACTTGAAGTGCTATGTGAGGAGCTGCAGGTCACCTTAAATGGCTTGGTAAGACCTAAAGGTGCTAGTCACCTACATCACTGTCACTTAAGCCTAATGGAACTGTTTGGGGCTTGTTTGACCATGGGGGTGTTCAAACTGTGAGAGGCCCTTTCTCCTCCTCAGCCTCCTCTTCCACCTACCTAACAAATCCTGAAGCTCTCAAGATGCTGTCCGGTACATTGTTCTGGGCAGTTTCAACCACTTGAAGGGTCCATTGAGTAAATATTTAGACTTTGGGGGCCAGACTATCTGTACCATGGTGACTCCTCCATACTGCCACACAATACTGAAGCAGCCACTAGTTATCAGTGTGGACATAGCAGGTCTTATTTCAGGTTGTGATCCTGTATTTTTTGTTGTTGTTGTTGTTGTTTGGTTTTTGGTTTTTGAGACAGGGTTTCTCTGAGCTTTGGAGCCTGTCCTGGAACTAGCTCTGTAGATCAGGCTGGCCTCAAACTCACAGAGAGCCGCCTACCTCTGCCTCCCGAGTGCTGGGATTAAAGGTGTGCGCCACCACCGCCCGGCGATCCTGTATTTCTTGTTCAGATTGTTTGCACATTGGCTTTGGGAGTTCTGGCTGAAATATTGTCTCCACAGTACAGCTCTGGCTTTGGAATGTTTCTGACATTTCCTTCCTAACTAGCACTGAAAGCTATTCCAGGTTTACTTTGAATATTTCCTGCCTCTGTCCTAGAGGGAGAAAAAGAAAGAAAGGAAGGGAGGAAGGAGGGAGGGAGGGAGAGACAGAGAGAGAAAGAGCCGGGTGGTGGTGGCACTTACCTTTAATACTGGCACTCGGGAGGCAGAGGCAAGGCAGAGGCAAGCGGATCTCTGAGAGTTCAAGGCCAGCCTGGTCTACATAGTGAGTTCCAGGACGGCCAGGCCTCTACACAAAGAAACCCTGTATCAAGAAAAGAAGAAGAAGAAGAAACCTGTTGCCCTGGGGCTAAAGAGATGTCTTGAGTATTATGAACACTTGCTGCTCTTTCTAAGGACTGCAGTTCAGTTCCAGCACCCATATCGGGCAGCTCACAACTGTCTCTAACTCCAGCTCCAGGGAATTCAGTACCCAATTCTGGCTTCCACAGGCACCCACACACGTAAATAATAAATCTTATTAGAGAAAGCAAGCTCTACACACTAGCCATCAGGTTAGAACTCTCAGGGCTGGAGAGATGACTCACTGGTTAAGAGCGCTTCCTGAGTTCCATTCCCAGCAACCACATGGTGGCTCACAACCATCTGTAATGAGAGATTATACCATCTTCTGCCATCTAAGCATACATGCAAGCAGAACACTGTATACATAATAAATAAATCTTTTTAAAAGAAATTAAAAAAAACTCTGTTCTGGCTACCCTGACTCAGGTTTTGTTTTGTTTGTTTTGTTTTTGTTTTCTGAGACAGTTTTCTCTGTGTAGCCCTGACTGTTCTGGAACTCACTCTGTAGACCACCCTGGCCTTAAACTCACAGAGATCCACCTGCCTTTGCACCTAAGCGCTGGGATTAAAGGCGTGCGCCGCCACCCCCCCCCACTTCCACCCCACCCACCCACCCTCCAGCTTGAATTTGTCTTAAACTGTCTTGAGAAAGTATTCTCATTCTGTGTTTAAACCCAAAAGCTGGGGTTGGAGACTAAATGCTGCTTTTCTTGTTTACCTGGCCATTAAAGAGGTTTAGCTTTACATACCTTTTCTTGGGGGATTGGTGCAGCCTCTCCCCTTAAGATGCACACCCATTTAAGTGTGCTCTGTGTTACTGTGGGAGACACTCCAGATGCTAATGTATGAGTGTGGGCTGTTCTTACACTGTTAGCTCAACAAATCACACACAGATATGACTTTGTCTCCGTGGGTGACCGACTGCAGATATGACAGGTCAAGGTCCCCAGATTTTCCTCCTCTCTGAATCCTTCTAAGCTTTTCTAGAATTAGGACGGGTCAGCCGTGGAATGCACAGAAAGCACAGACCCCTTCCTGGCCCTGCCTCCCCACCTAACCTTAAGAATCTTCCCATCTGCAACTAGAAGTGACTGAACCCATCTGGAGGTTAGGCCAAGTGAAATATTAAACCTCAAATGATTTGAGAAGAAAGTAGAGACCTTTAAAGATTAACATTTGCTGAATTTAGTGTATGCCACTTTAGATAAAACCAGGGGATGGGTGGTTGGGAGGATCAAGTACAAGGTATTATGATTTTGATGCTGTATATTGCTTTTGTTCCCCCAGACACATAGCAGTTAACTATATTCAGGGGTTAGATATTTGGTTTTAATAAGCCTTTGCTACCTAAATCTACATAGAATCGTAGTTAATTCTGTTTATCTTAATGCTCACTCATATAACTAACCAGGTGCTTCACTGCCCTTCATCCGTGTCATCCTTTCTTGTCACCGTGGAGATGGTGCTGGTGTTTCCTGACAGAGGACACAGTTGCAGAGGGAGGGAGATCTGTGGGTTTCAGATTCTCATTGTGCTCTTCTGTGTAGATAGGAGGCTCACAGAGGTTGCGAGGAACTCTAGGGCAGCTCATATAGACCATCAGAAATGCACTTTGCTGAGTGCCTCCCTGCTTATCTCACTCCATAACGGTGGCCCGCTGGGATCCCTCCAGGTCTTTGGAGCTAAAGCACTAGTGCTGCTTAGAGATCTTACTGAGGTGGGAATCACCAAGCTTTCTTCTCTCTGAGGCTGTGAAAATCCAGGTAATCCAAAGTAACAAAACCACAATACCCACCTGCTCACACACCCTGGAAATCTGTCTGTGGTGGTAATGGGGTGAGTTACTAGAATTTTAGCCCCACCAGGACTATACATCATAGCCTTCAAATTTTTTATAGTTACTAAATCTGAGATTACAAATTCTAAGCAATATTCTCATACTCCAAATTAATATCTTTTTCAGACTAAAATACAAATGAAAATGGAAAAGCTGTCTTCAACCACCAAGGGAATTTGTGAACTAGAAAATTACCATTACAGGGAAGAAAGTAACCGGCCCCTTCTGTTTCACACATGGCCCACGGCCTTCTTTTGTAAGTAGCTCTTCTGAAGGTGGTTTTGTTTTTTGTCTTTGTTTTTTTGGTTTTTGAAGACAGTTTCTCTGTGTAGCCTTGGCTGTCCTGGAACTCGCAGAGATCCACCCGCCTCTGCCTCCCGAGTGCTGTGCACCACCACCACCCAGCTCTGGCGGTGGTTTTAAGAGGAACATCAGCATTGGTTAGCTCTAGTCCTTAGGAAAGGAAATGGGGGGGCATCTATCTGTCTGTCTTTTAAAATATAAATAAATGAGCCAGCCAGTGGTGGCACACAACTTTAATCCCAAAATTTGGGAGGCAGAGGTAGGAAGATCTCTGTGAGTTTGAAGCCACCCTGCTCTACAAAATGAGTTCCAGGACAGCCAGAGCTATTACATAGAGAAATCCTGTCTTAAACAAACAAAAGATAGATAGATAGATAGATAGATAGATAGATAGATAGATAGATAGATAGATAGATAGATACGTACGTACATACATACATACATATATATATCTATAGTAAAAAGTTAAGTAAATTGAAGACAGAAGTAGTAATGCACAATCCTATAATTCCAGTAATGGAGACACAAAAGCAGGAAAATTGTCAGTTCAAGGGCAAAATAAAGAAATAGATCAGCCATCAGTTAAGGATACGCCTCATAGTAGAGACCATTGAGAAAAATGAAATTTAGTATGATGGTCTGTCCTAGTTAGGGTTTCTATTGCTGTGATGAAACACCATGACCAAAAGTGACTTGGAAAGAAAGGGTTTATTTGGCTTACATTTCCACATCCCTATTCATCATCAAAGGACATTAGGACAGGAATTCAAGCAGGGCAGAAACCTGGAGGCAGGAACTAGCACAGACGCCATAGAGGAGTGCTGCTTAATGGCTTCCTGTCCATTGCTGCTCAGCCTGCCATTTTAAAGAACAGTATCACCAGCCCAGGGATGACACCATCCACAGTGGGCTGGGCCCTCCCCCATAAATCACTAAGAAAATGCCCCACTTAGTGGAGGTATCTTCTCAATTGAGGCTCCCTCTTCTCCAATGACTATCTTGTGTCAAGTTGACATCAAACTAGCCAGCACACGGTGCAAGCTGGTGATTCTAGTACTTGGGAGGAGGAGCACAGCGAGTTAAAGGGCAGTCTGGGCTCAAATTCAGGGCTAAGGGAGCAGGTAAGATGGCTCAGCAGGTAAAGGCGTTTGCCTCTGGGTCTGATGACCTACCTGATTTTCGCCCATTGGACCCACATGCTAGTAGAACAAACAAATGCCTGAAAACTGCTCTCTGACCTCTACACACACTGCGGCATGTACACATTTACACAAAACACAATATTATTAAGGTTAGGCTAGCTGATGTTGGCTTATTTTTTAAAATTATTTGTAATTATTTGTATCTGTGTGTAGATATATGCATATACATGAAAGCGGGAGCCCTTGGAAACCAGAGGCCTTGTGTCCTCCTGGTGCTTGAGTTATATGTATTTGTGAGCTGCCTGATGTGGGTGCTGAGAATTGAACCCAGCTCCTCTAGAAGAGCATCCAGTGCTCTTTAACTGATAGGACATTTCTCCAGTTCCTTATTTACTTTTTTAAACAGTCTTAATATGTATCTTGGGCTGAACTGGTACTCACTTTGTAGCCCAAGCATGCCTCTAACTTGTAGCAGTCCCCCTGCTTCAGTCCTTCAAGAGCTGTTATTGCTGAGTCTTGATGAGGTGACTCTTTATAGCTATGGCAAGTTACTTGAGTGTTGTGGAATATTTGTTTAACTATGTAAAGATGTGTTGCATTTATTATGAAAAACTGTGTTGCTGTTTTACCTTGCCTACTTAAGGCACCTGATTGGTCTAATAAAAAGCTGAATGACCAATAGCAAGGGAGGAGATATAGGTGGAACTTCCAGGCAGGGAGAGTAAATAGGAAGAATTTAGGCTTGAGGAAGAAAGAAAAGGAAATGCCAGGGACATGCCAGTGGCCAGCCAGCTAGACAGACATGGAAGCAGCAGGAAAGTAGGACTAATAGAATGAAAGAGAGGTAAAAAGCTCTGAGGCAAAATGTAGATGAATAGAAACTGGTTAAATTAAGTTAAAAGAGCTAGTGGGACAAGCCTAAGCTAAAGCCAAGCATTCACAATTAACAATAAATCTCCGTGTCTTTATTTGGGATCTGGATGGTGGCCCAAAGAAAACTCCAATTACACTCAAGGGTTGTGTGGCCTTGTGTTTCCTACCAATTAACTACTCTCGCTGAACTGGCTAGGTCCTTCTTTATCCCAGTGCTATTCTTTTTTTTTTTTTTTTAAAGATTTATTTATTTATTATGTATGCAGTGTTCTGCCTGTATGTATGCTTGGACACCAGAAGAGGGTACCAGATCTCATTATAGATGGTTGGGAGCCACCATGTGGTTGCTGGAAATTGAATTCAGGACCTCTGGAAGAGCAGCCAGTGTTCTTAACCTCTGAGCCATCTCTCCAGCCCCCCAGTGCTATTCTGATTTGTTTTGAGGAGAGTTTTATGTGCTGGCTGAGGATGATCTTGTATTTCTCATCCTTCCTTCTGCCTCCAGTCTGTGCTCAACTTCCATATGCTGGGATTGCAAGCATTCACCACTACACCCAGTTTATGGGGTGCCAGGGTTTGAACCTAGGGCTTCATGCATGTTGGTGCTCTACCAGATGAGTCACTTGGCCAGCTCTGACTCTGGCTTTTAACCAGAAGCCTGTGAAAGCACGGCTTGAGTCTAGGAGAGTGTATTCTCATGCAGCCACGGTACCTGGTCTGTTGCAGATGAGGTCTCCCACCGGCTCTCCAGTGCATACAAGAAGGAGCTCCTCCTGAAGCACACCATTGGTGCTGAACTGGCCCACACTGCTGACCGCAACCTCATCCTGACCTACCTGTCCATGTGGCTTCACCAGCCGTACATAGAGAGCGACAGCAAGCTGCAACTGGAGAGCATGCTCCTGGAAACAGGGCACCGGGCTCTGTAACTCGCCAGTCACCTTACCTGTGACCGCAGCCTCAGGGCTCGGACCACTGGCTGGTCACTTGGGTGGGAACTGTTGTGCCCGAGGCCAGCCACTGCAGCCTCTCCAGACACAAGCACTTATGCAGCTGTCCTCCCCTCTGCCTGTCCCAGGTTATCATGTGACCACCACGGAGTGAGATAAGAAGAGTGGCTGAGGGGCCTCATTTTGTAAACTGAGTATACTTTACATATTACACCTCTATAGAAAACCTGAGTTTCCTATTTTTACTTTGTGCCACCTTTTTTGTTTTTGTTTGATTGGTTTTTGTGGTACTGGGTATCAAACCCAGATTTCACACAAGCTGAATTGTTTAACCATTGGGCCATATCTCCAACCCTGAACTTAAAATTTGAAGAGAATGTTTTAGTCCTATAATTATAAGTAAAATCCCATAAATATTTAAGGTTTAAAAATCTTGTCACTTTTTTTTTTTTTTTTTTGGTTTTTCGAGACAGGGTTTCTCTGTAGCTTTGGAGCCTGTCCTGGAACTAGTTCTTGTAGACCAGGCTGGCCTCGAATTCACAGAGATCCACCTGCCTCTGCCTCCCGAGTGCTGGGATTAAAGGCGTGCACCACCACCGCCCAGCAAAATCTTGTCACTTTTTAAGATTTTATTTTTACTGTGTCTGTGCCACATGTACAGATGACCAGGGCAGCCACAAAGAGGCATGGGATCCTTGGAGCGAGAGTTTACAGGTGGTTGCCACACACTTGACCTTGTTGTTAGGAACCAAATTCGAGTCCTCTGGGAGACCAGTTCACGCTCACCTATAATATACATATTAATAAATATATTTTTAAATATATAAATATATATTTTTTAATCCTGTAGAGTTAACTGAGTCTAGTGTAATAGAAATGAAAAACACTTACCAAAAATTGCTGCTGTTTGCATGAAATGATGGGCCAAGCCAATAAAAAGTCCAGTGATCATGACTGTTTACATCTGGGGCCTGGGTACTGTGTATCTGTTTAGCTTGAGGTACCCACAAAAGCCAGAGGAGGGTGTTGGAGCCTTTGGAGCTGGATCCTTTAAGCAGTTGTGAGCTGTCCAGCTTGAACAAATGCTGGGACTCAAACTCAGTCCTTTCCAAAAGTAGTATGTGTTCTTAGACATTTTTTTTAAGGTATCCTGGGATAGAGAACTTATAATGACTTCAGAATCACTGTATTCCTGCCTCAGCTCCCCAAATGCTGGGATTACGGACACACCATGCCCAGCTCTTGTGTATTCTTGGTAATTTGTTCCCCAGACACCCATTAGCAAGTTGTTCAAAAGAGCTAATGGAAAGATCAATACTGCCAAGGACAGGCAGAAATAAAGGAACTAAAGATAAACAAAATATTGATTCTGCAGAGTACTGTATCTGAACAGAACAAGGATGTCATCAGAGGTCAATATAGTACATCAAGGTGAACATAGTAGTAAGTCACACAAATTTGTCTTCTACAATCCCAAATCCTGCCCAATTAACAGAGAAGGAAATAAAAAGCTTGGAATTTACCTGAACTGGACTGAGAGGGTTTGCGGATGAATTCATGGTGAATACCGTGAGAAAAAGGGTGGCTGGTGCTGTCTTTTTAAATTTGCTATTATGAAGCATTCCCAGACAAATCAGAAAGTATTGAAGATAATATAATGAATGTCCACATACTCCGAATGCAGATTAATAATTTAGACAGTGGAGAAGCTCTGGGCTTTTGAGAAGTGGCCCAGTCCACAGGACACAAATCTGCCTAAGCCACTTGGATGCCCCCAGTTCCTGCTAGGAAACCTGCCTGTTTATCCCTTTGATATGCCCTGAGATCTACTGAGAGAACAGGAAGTGCCTGGGGAAGTTGAAAGGGCTGTGGGAACAGCAGTCATGCTTACGCACAGACCTGCATGAGGTACAGCCATGATCCTCAGCTCTGCCCTGCAGCATTATCTCAAGTGTTCCTGGTCTCTCCTAAGAGTGCCAGGGATGAGAAGAGGACAGCTGAGAACCAATGATCTTGTCTAATGTGGACAAATGACCTTCCCTTTGGCCCACAATATAGCCATGGAAACCCTTACAAAGAAATCCTGAGAATATACTTTACAGCTGGGACATCAAAATACCTGGACTTTAAATGAGCTTCAGTTTTCTGTAGAAGCCAGTAAATCATACTATCACAAAAGCCTTTTCCTCATCGAGAAAATCCAAGTAGATGGAGCTTGGCATCCCAACCCTGCAGAATTAGAAGGATCCTAAGTTCAAGGCCAACCTGAGTTATACAGCAAGACCCAGTCTTAAAGGGGTAAAAAAAAAAAAAATGGTGAACATAAAACCTAGGTGGTGGGTTGGTGAGATGGTTAAGTAGTTAAAGGTACTTGGTATGCAGTCTGGCAACCTGCGTTCCAGCCCTGGAATCCATATAAAGGATGGACTGGAAGGAAGCTGGGCATGGTGGTGGATGCCTTTGATCCCACCACTCAAAAGGAAGAGGCAGGTAGATCTCTGAGTTTGAAGCCAGTCTGGTCTAGGTACTGTGTTGGGGAATATTATTATCAGGTGTGTTACCTTTGTAACACTACATTTAATTAACTGTGAAGCTGTGATTCTTTGCCTATCTAAAACACCTGATTGTCTAATAAAGAGCTGAACAGCCAGTAGAAAGGCAGGAGCAAGGATAGGCGGGGCTGGCAGGCAGAGTATAAATAGGAGAAATCTGGGAAGAACGAGAGACCAAAGAGAGGAGGACACCAGCGGCCAGTCACCCAGCTACACAGCAAGCCACAGAGAAAGAAGTAAAGAATAGTATACAGAAATAGGGAAAGATAAAAGTACAGAGGCAAAAGGTAGCTGGAATAATTTAAGAAACAAGCCAAGCTAAGGCCAGGCATTCATAACCAAGAATAAGCCTCTGTGTGAGATTTATTTGGGAGCTGGGTGGCGGGCCCCCCTCCCAAAAAAAAAAAAAAAACAGGAAAATAAAATGTCACACAATGTTATGGTGCCCAATGTGGGGCCATTATTTCCATGTAGGGCTTGAGAAAACTTAAAAAGAAAAAAAAGGCACAACTCCTTTAAGATGTTCGGCAGGCAGGGCTAAATAGAAACTAGAAACGGCAAGCTAAATAAAAACTATTTGTAGCAATGCAAGTACTGGTATCCACAGCTAGGAAGGTTTAATGCAGTTCTCAGTCAGGAATCCCCCACCAGCTTTAGGGTTGGCTTTCACGACCCAAGCTGAGAGTAGTCAGAGCCGGCTGCAAGAGCACGCTCAGAAAGGCTAAAAGATATGCAGCAAGAGGTCAAGATAGAAAAAAACTCTGAACAGGTTCCAGTGTGTTTTACAATGTATGTAGGCTTAAGAAAGAAAGAAAATGGGTATAGGCAGTCATAGAAAGAAATAAGTAGATTAAAAATAATAAAGTCAGCCGGGCGGTGGTGGCGCACGCCTTTAATCACAGCACTTGGGAGGCAGAGGCAGGCGGATCTCTGTGAGTTTGAGGCCAGCCTGGTCTACAAGAGCTAGTTCCAGGACAGGCTCCAAAGCTACAGAGAAACCCTGTCTTGAAAATAAATAAATAAAGTCTTTAAAGAGACAATAAAAGTAATATAAAAGAAAAAAACCCGTAAGGATGGGATACAAACAGGGAGTCTGTATAGTATTGTGCTGATTTTGAATTTTTTGATTGCTAAAAAGCAAAGGACAGCTTCTAAGAGACCTGGATTTGAAAGAGGGACTGTGGAAATAAACCAGCCTGGATATTTGAAGAATGCCTTAACTTTAAAAAAATCAAAAAATGTATTAAGTGGAAATCAAAAAAGCTTTAAAAGAGTCAGTGCCTGCGGGAACCTCAGGCTGTGGCTCTTGCGGCTTAGCCGCTGCTGGTAGCAGCAGAGTTGCAGTGCTGACTAGAATACCCATAGCTTAAAAGGCAGCAACCAAGGCTGGAGAGATGGCTCAGTGGTTAAGAGCACTGGCTGCTCTTCCAGAGGACCTGAGTTCAGTTCCCAGCAACCACATGGTGGCTCATAACCATCTATAATGAGATCTGGTGCCCTCTTCTGGTGTGTGTGCAGGCATGCAAGCTAAATAAATAAATATTAAAAAAAAAAAAAAAAGAGGTAGCAACCGTTAAAGAGAGGACAACAGTCCTGAGTTTCAGGACAGTTAGAGCTACAGAGTGATTCCCTTCTCAAAAGCCCTGACTGCCTAGCCTGTCATTGCAGCTACTGGAGATGCTAACACAGGAGGGCCACAGACTTGCTCCGGGTTCAATCCCCATAAACACCAAGAAAACAAACAGAAATAACTTTCTGTTTCATTTCTCATTAGAATGCTGCCAAAATGGCTGGCACTTTTCTAAAGTGCAGAGGACTTGCAGCAGGAGGGAAGGGGAGGCATGATACGGAAGTGGGAGCAAGGCTGGTACGTAAAAGTGGAATGGCCTTAACTGCAACAGCCAACAAACTATACGGCTGTGTAAGAGGGGTCTACATCTGCCGTTGACTGAGGCAGAAGGATCAGGAGTTCAAGGCCAGCCTTGGCTGCTTCCAAAAAACAGACAACCAATTATATATATCATTATTGTGATGAACTCCTTAGAAAGAGATAGTAGAACAGACATCCTTTATAAATAGCTCATTTGTATCAGTATTCACACTGCCCCAAAAATCAACATCCTATACTTACACACACACACACACACACACACACACCTGACTCCTGGTCACTGGGAGGGCTCTGCCTTCACAGTGTGGAAGGCCTCTATGGCTTCCAAAGCAACCCCTTCCGGCGGGCCAAACCTCAAGAGAGAACCCTTTGCGTTAGTCACATGACAGCATTCTCTTCTGAGACACTGAAGTACTTGGATGGGACAAAATGAACCCATTGGAAGTCTGAATAGAAACCTGCTCCTGTCCCCAAGACAACACTTCCTGGCATACATCGGAAACCTCAAAAGCTGGGACTTCCCCCACAGCAGCCACAGTCTCCAGCTCTCTCTGGCCGTCTGCCTCCATCCTAGAGAGGAACCAGCTTACGTTCCCAGCTTCGCTTCCAACACTGGGACCCCCGTTAGTGGGCAGTGATCCACCTGGTGCAGGATGAGGCCCTGGCTCGGGCATAGTCTTGGAAACACAGGCAGCTGGCAGGACATTCATAGGCAAGGTTTTCTGGAGTGGGAAGGCTGCAGCCTCTGTAGGCAGGGCATGGCTGGGGCTGGCCTGCTGCCTACTGAGGTGGGGTTGGCTCATTTCTCTGAGGTCTCTTGCCTCTGCATTTCCTGATTCTTCAAGAAGCAGGGACTCCACTCCTTCACCTGATAATGGGGTACCACAGACACCATTGCTTCTCTGGATGGCCTCAGAATCCTGCTTTGCAGTGTGTTCTGGAGCATTCTCTTCAGGAAACATTGACAACTGGGCTGGGGGCAGCCCTCTGGGCTCTGCTACCTGGGAATAAAAAGCTGACCTACTGACATCCTGACACAGAAGAGCAGGATCTGCAAAGTCATTCCTGGCTTCCAAGTCAGCAGATGCCATCACCGACAGCTGCTGGCCCACGGGTGGCACAGTTCTATCACTAGCAGGAGCCATTTTCCCACAGCTTCCCTCGGAGCAGGGAGAAGGGTTCTCAGTGGCTGCAGAGGCAGAACCTGCATAGTTGGGAAAAACAGCAGTCACGCACTCACCACCACAATGAGCTGGTCCAAATGACCTTCCTTCAAAGAAGCAGTAATGCAGATTCTCTTTGCTACTTGGGCTGAGCAGCAGGTTTTTATTGGCTACTGTATCTACTCAAAAAGGTAGATTTTGTATTAGAAATCTTTGTCCAAGAGAGTTTAGCAGGCTGACTTCACTGAATGAAAGAAGAGCAGGTTTCTGGAGGGAAGCTCAAGGGTAAGAGGGGCCTTTCAAAACAGATCCACAGATAACCCCCACCCCACCCCACCCCTGGAAAAGCTGAAAGGTTATTTCCAGATGACCTATCCATCTGGAACAGCTAAGAATCTTGTCTCGAGGTTGAGGACCCTGTCACTGGGCCCCAGGAATGTAGAACATATGCAGATGCTGAAGGACCATTTGCTGAGAGGAAGTGAACTGTAAGATGGATCACTTAACACCAAAGTACAGAAGCTAAAAAAGAAAAGTGACTAAGGGGGGCGGTGCCCCACACTGGTGCCAAAGGGTCACTGTTCTCACCCAACACAACTGCCTTCCAGAGGCAGATGCTACATAGAAGTTCCGAAATGGGCAAGGCCTCTTCCACTGCAGACCTTAGCATCAGACCAGAAATCAGATAGTGCTGGTAAGTCTTTGTAAAGACATGTGAGTATTGGCACTGCTGTATGTTCAAAGTACCTAGTAGAGGATCTGGTTACAGCCAGAACTAAAGTGAAAATGTCTTCAAGTGTTAAGTCTCACATGTTCAGTGCAGCCATGTCTCAGATGCTAAGCCACTGATACATGTGTCTTTGGGACCTACCTCTGCCCAACCTCTCAGACCAGCCGGGGTCTACTAGCCTGAGACACCACTATGAAGTAACTCTTAGTTAATAAAGAACTCTAGGAGACCCCATCGCCTCATGACATGGGCATCAACATGGAACAATAAAGTGTTGGAAGCTAGAGACAAAATCCAAGAGACCAGAGGGTTCTCTCAAATCGAGCTGAAGGGATCCCCAGCCCCTAAAAGTGAAGGACTTGGGTACATCTGTGCCTGCTAGTAGGACTACTGAGCATGGGGCAACAAAATATGTGATTTACCCTTGCTGGCGGGAGCACGTGAGGACCCAGGCTTCTGCTGACATCCACTGATGGCGGCAGGATACTCAGGGACATCTGTGAGCAGAGCTGCTGCTCAGGCCTTCTTCACTGTGGCCAGCCCCTCCCCTGTGGCCTACGGAGAGAAGACTCCATTATCTCAGAGCAGAAGAAGCTGCACCTTCCCGAACGGCCTCTAGGCCGAGGAGCTGTGACTGAAAGGTCAGATCATGAGCCAACGTCTACACAACGTCAACTCTGCACCACTTACCACCACAGCCTGCTCCCTCTCCCTCTTTTGTCCACTGGTTTCCTGCAGCTTTCCCTTCATCTCCTGGCTGGAGCACTCAGGTGCACTGCTTGGGTGTGTCTCTTTCTTCCTCAGGTATTCTGTGATTCCTAATGATCTGGCAACTGAAAACAGGAGAAATAAACTCTGCTTAGAACAGACAGTGTGCCAGGTGTGTCAGTTCCTGTCTACACCTGAGGTTCCTTTGTACAGTGAGGTGCAGTTAACAAGGAGAAAGACGACAGATGCAAAGGTGCACGGAGCAGCTAGGGAGGAACCCAGCCTCACCAAAGCTCACACGATCTGTGTTCAGTAGGGGTGGACTTGAACCTCTCTTCCTCAGTGCCTACCTTACTAGTGCTAAGGCAACCAAGGTTCCTTTCTTGTCAATTGTTCCTCTTTTTACCTTCTGTTTCAATTCTGGTCATGCGGTGGTGGTTCACACCTTTAATCCCAGCACTCAGGAGACAAAGACAAGCGGATCTCTGTGAGTTCGAGGCCAGCCTGGTCTTCAGAGCAAGCTCCAGAACAGGCTCCAAAGCTACAGAGAAACCCTGTCTTGAAAAATCAATTCTTAGTGATCTTTTTCTCCCTCATCTAATTCCTTATGCTCCCCTCATCTGGATACCTGAGTTTCAGCTGCCTTACAAAGTTTCTGTGAAGCTCAGTATGTCTTCCATCTACAAAACGTATGTGTGTATACATATATATGCATGTATGTGGGCAAATGTAAAGGTGTAGAGACAGCTAATATCCTTTACACTGGACTTTAAAAAGAGAACAACCTTAGGTGTAAGACAGGGTGAGGACCAGGAGGAAGGACAGCAGAACACGACTAATGCAGACAACTGGGCTGGGTAAGGATAGCACTGCCCAAGCTAAATAGTGTCCCCTTACAAAGTCAGTCACAGCCACTACTCTAAAGCACACATAAAATAAAAATAAATCACAACATGGGTGACTATTGTCATATATGGGGAATCTGCAAAAGGCTTTGCAAAATAAGCCATTATGTTTATAATGCATAATTAACAAAATAAAATCCAAAGCCTTGTTAAGAATATATTCAGAGGCTTGGAATGTAACTAAGTCGGTATAGTGCTTGCCTCCCATGCCCTAGGCTGAGTTTAATTCCCAGTACTGTACACCTAGGACACAGTGGTAAATACTGATAATCTCAGCACTCAGGAGGTGGAGGCAAGAAAATCAAAAGGTCGGACTGGAGAAATGGCTCAGAGGTTAAGAGCACTGACTGCTCTTCCAGAGGTCCTGAGTTCAATTCCCAGCAACCACATGGTGGCTCACAGCCATCTGTAATGAGATCTTGTGCCCTCTTCTGGCCAACAAGCATACAGACAGAGAACACTATACTAAATAAAAAAATAAATAAATAAATAAATAAATAAATATTTATTTATTAGAGAACACTATACTAAATAAATAAATAAATAAATAAATAAATAAATAAATAAATAAATCTTTAAAAAAAAAGTGTCTGCTTGCCGAGGAGTTGGGCCCATCAGGTTGAGGCTGAAGAGAATGCTTTTCAAGAGGACCTGGGTTCAATTCCCAGCACCCATATGGCAGGTGAGAATGTACAACTCGAGACCTGGTGTCGTCTTCAGGCATCAGACACTGACACAGCACACAGACATACATTGTGCTGGCTGGTTTCCGTGGCAATGTGATATATCCAGGAATTTTAATAAGAAAATGTCTCCATAAAATTAACCTGTAGGCAATGGTGGTGGTGGCACATTAATCCCAGCACTCGGGAGGCAGAGGCAGGTGGATCTCTGTGAGTTCGAGGCCAGCCTAGTCTACAAGAGCTAGTTCCAGGTTAGGCTCCAAAGCTACGGACAAACCCTGTCTCGAAATAAATAAATAAATAAATAAATGTATCATTTAAAGCTAGGCAGTGGTGGCGCACGCCTTTAATCCCAGCACTCGGGAGGCAGAGGCAGGCGGATCTCTGTGAGTTCGAGGCCAGCCTGGTCTGCAAGAGCTACTTCCAGGACAGGCTACAAAGCTACAAAGAAACCCAGTCTCAAAAGATAAACAAAAAAAATTAACCTGTAGGCAAGACTGTGGGGAATTTTCCTCATTAAAGGTTAATGTGGGAGAGCCCAGATTACTGGGAATGTTGACCTGGATGTATAAGAAAGCAGGCTGATATATATAAATGATAAAGAAGCTGAGGAAGAAAACAGAGAAACATCACCCTTCACAATAGCGACAAATAACATAAAATACCTTGGGGTAACACTAACCAAAGAAGTGAAAGACCTGTTTGATAAGAACTTTAAGTCTTTGAAGAAAGAGAGTGAAGAAGAGGGCTGGAGAGATGGCTCAGAGATTAAGAGCACTGGCTGATCTTTGGAGGTCCTGAGTTCAATTCCCAGCAACCACATGGTGGCTCACAACCACCTGTAATGAGATCTGGTGCCCTCTTCTGGCCTGCAGGCATACAAGGAGGCTGAACACTATTTACACAATAAATAAAAAAATCTTAAAAAAAAAAGAAAGTGGGGCTGGAGAGATGGCTCAGAGGTTAAGAGCATTGCCTGCTCTTCCGAAGGTCCTGAGTTCAATTCCCAGCAACCACATGGTGGCTCACAACCATCTTTAATGGGGTCTGGTGCCCTCTTCTGGCCTGTAGGCATACACACAGACAGAATATTGTATACCTAATAAATAAATAAATAAATATTTAAAAAAAAAAAAAAGAAAGAAAGTGAAGAAGATACCAGAAAATGGAAAGATCTCCCAATGCTCTTAGTTAGATAAAATCAACATAATCAAAATGACAAACCTACCAAAATCAATCTATAGATTCAATGCAATCACCATTAAAATCTCAGCACAATTCTTCAGACCTTTAAAGAACAATAATCAACTTCATATGGAAAAACAAAAAATCCAGGATAGCCAAAACAATCCTGTACAAAGGAACTTCCAGTGGCATCACCATCTCTGACATCAAGCTTTAATATAGAGCTACAGTAATGAAAACAGCTTGGTATTGGCATAAAAACAGACATGTTGACCAATGGAATTGAATCAAAGACCCGGATAGTCATCCACACACCTATGAACACTAGATTTTTGACAAAAAAAGCTAAAATTACACAATGGAAAAAAGAAAGCATCTTCAAAAAATGGTGCTGGCATAACTGGGTGTCAACATGTAGAAGAATGAAAATAGATCCATATTTATTACCATGCACAAAACTCAGGTCCAAATGGATTAAAGACCTCAATATAAATCCGACCACACTGAACCTGATAGAAGAGAAAGTGGGAAGCAGCCTTCAGTGCATGGGCACAGGAGACCACTTCCTAAATATAACCCCCAGTGGCACAGACAATAAGAGCAACAATAAATAAATGGGACCTCCTGAAACTGAGAAGCTTCTGTAAAGCAAAGGACACAGGCATTAAGACAAAAAGGCAGTCTACTGAATGGGAAAAGATCTTCACCAACCCACATCAGACAAAGGATTGATCTCCAAAATATATTTAAAAACTCAAAAAATTAGATATCAAAATTCCAAATAACCCAATTAGAAATGGGGTACAGAACTAAAAAGAATTTTCAAAAAAAGAATCTCAAATGGCTGAAAGACACTTAAGAAAAAATGTTCAACATCCTTAGCCAGCAGGGAAATGCAAATCAAAACAACTCTGAGATATCATCTTATACCATTCAGAATGGTTAAGGTAAAAAACACCAATGATAGCTTATGCTGGAGAGGATGTGAAGTAAGGGGAACACGCCTCCATTGCTGGTGGGAATGAAAACTTGTATAACCACTCTGGAAATCACTATGGTGGTTTCTCAGAAAATTGAGAATCAACCTACCTCAGGACCCAGCAATACCATTCTTGGGCAAATACCCAATAGATGCTCAATCATACTACAAGAACATTTGTTCAACTATGTTCACAGCATTATTTGTCATAGCTAGAAACTGGAAACAACCTAGATACCCCTCAACACAAGAATGGATAAAGAAAATGTGGCACATTTACAAATTAGAGTACTACTCAGTGGGGGAAAAAAAAAACAAGGACATCTTGAAATTTGGATGCAAATGAATGGAACTAGAAAAGAACTATCCTGAGTGAGGTAACCCAGACCCAGAAAGATGAATATGGTATATACTCACTCTAAGTAGATACTAGCTGTAAAGCAAAGGATATAGGTCATGATCCTATAGTTCATGATCCTAGAGAAGCTAAGTAACAAGGTAAACCCTAAGAAAAACATACATAGATCCACCTGAAAAGGGGAAATGGACAAGATCGCCTGACAAAATTGGGAGCATGGGAGTGGGGGGAGAAGAGAAGGCAGAGGGGAAGAGGAGGGAAGAAGGGGAGAGGGGAGAAGAACTTGAGGGAACGGGATAGTCGAGATGAAGGAAGGACAGAGATGAGAACAGGGAAAGAGATATCTTGATTGAGAGAGCCATTATGGGGCTAGCAAGAAACCTGGCTGGTGTAGGAGGGTCCTTCTGTATTTGGGTTGCTTTTATTGGTTAATAAAGAAACTGCCTTGGCCTTCTGATAGGGCAGGACTTAGATAGACAGGATAAAGAGAACAGAATGCTGGGAAGGGGACAGAGTTAGAGAGAGCTGCCCCGCCATGAAGCTCCCAGGTCACACACGCTGAATCTTTCCCGGTAAGCCACGACTCGTGGTGACACACAGATTATTAGAAATGGGTTAAACAAATATGTGAGAGTTAGCCAATAAGAGGCTAGAGCTAATGGGCCAGGCAGTATTTAAATGAATACAGTTTCCGCGTAATTATTTCGGGTATAAGCTAGCCAGGCACTGGGCGGCGGGAGCTGGGTGGCCACTGGGACCAAAAGCAGGCCCGCGTGCCTCTTACTACACCTGGCACTAGAGAAATTCCCAGGAATCCACAATGATTACCCCAGCTAAGAACCTAAGCAGTAGAGGAGAGAGTGCCCTAATTGGCCTTGCCCTGCAGTCAGACTGATGAATATCTTAAATATCACCATAGAACCTTCATCCAGCAACTGATGGAAACAGAGGCAGAGACCCACAGTGAAGCATGGGCTGAGCTCCCAAAGTCCAGTTGAAGAGTGGGAGGAATGAGAATATGAGCAAAGAGGTCAAGACCATGATGGGGATACCCACTGAAACAGTTTACCTGAGCTAATGGGAGCTCACCAACTCCAGCCAGATGGGGAAGTAGGTGACAGTTGCATGGCTGGGGCAGACTGCAGGGACAGTGGTAGTGACACCAGGATTCATCCCTACTGCTTGTACTGAATTTTTGGAAACCCATTCTCTCTCTCTCTCTCTCTTTTTTGTTTTGTTTTTTTGGTTTTTTGTTTTTTGTTTTTCGAGATAGGGTTTCTCTGTAGTTTCTTTTGGAGCCTGTCCTGGAACTAGCTCTTGTAGACCAGGCTGGCCTCAAACTCACAGAGTTTGAGCACTCTGCCTCCTGAGTGCTGGGATTAAAGGCGTGCGCCATGACTGCCCAGCGAAACCTATTCTCTTTAAATGGATTGTTGACCGGGGTTTCTGCCCTGCCCAGTTCCCACAATCATTAAGTCCCAAAGAAATCACATAGACGTCTACATTAGTTATAAACTGATTGGCCCATTAGCTCAGCTTCCTATTAACTCTTACAACTTATATTAGCCCATTATTTATTTGTGTTAGCCACATGGCTCAGTACCTTTTTCAGCGAGGCAGTCACATCTTGCTTCTTCTGTGTCTGGGCTAGGACTGGAGAAAGGAATGGACTTTCCTCTTCCCAGAATTCTCCTGTTCTCATTGACCTGCCTCTACTTCCTGTCTGGTTGTCCTGCCTATACTTCCTGCCTGGCTACTGGCCAATCAGTTTATAACTAATGTAGACCTCTGTGTGATTTCTTTGGGACTTAACGATTGCAGGAACCGGGCTGGAGGAAAACCTCAGACAACAATGGATACCTTGCTCAGCCTAGATATGGTAGGGAGGGCCTTGGACCTTCCCCAAAGCAATGTGCCTGACCCTCTATGAGGAATGGATGGGGGGGGTGGGGTAGGGGTGTAGGTGGAGGGAATGGGAGGAGGGGAGGGAGTGGGAACTGGGATTGGTATGTAAAATGAAAAAAAGATAGTTTGTTTTCTTTGAAAAAAATGAATTTAATTAAAAAGAAGAAAACAGGCTGAGCAATCGATGGGTAGCGAGTTAGTAAGCAGCATCCCTTCATAGCCTCTGCTTCAGTTCCTGCCTCCAGTTTCCTGGTCTGACTTTCCTCAGAGGTGGAATGTGAGTTCTAAGCTGAAATAAACTTTTTTCTCCCAAGTGTTCACAGGGCTATCATCTCAATCAACACCCTAACTTGTGTAGACAGAACACCCATACATAAAAATAATTTTTTAGCGTCCAAGGTCATCCTTCTCTACATAAAAAATTCCAGACTAACAATGGTGACCAATGACAGCTCCCCCAACCACCAAAAGACCTCAAACCAGCACATGCCAGCTGCTGTGGTCTGGATGAGGACGGCTCCCTGGGCTCGTGATTGACGGCTTAGTTCCTGTTGCTAGAACTGGCTGTGGACTAGGGGTCTTGTTAGAGGAGCTGTGTCATTAGGGATGGGCTTGAAATTTGAAAAGATCATGTCCTTCTCAGGGTCCTCTCTGCCTCTTGCTGCAAATCAAGATGTGAGCTCTCAGGCATTCCTGCTGCCATGCCTTTGCTTCACCATCGTGGGCTCTACTCTCTGAAACCACAAGCCAATTAAACGCTTTTTTTTTCTTTTTATTTATTTATTTTTATTGTTTTGCTTTTTTTTTTTTTTTTTTTTTTTTTTTTTTTTTTTTTTTTTTTTTTTTTTTTTTTTTTTTTTTTTTTTTTTTTTTTTTTTTTTTTTTTTTTTTTTTTTTTTTTTTTTTTTGGTTTTTCAAGACAGGTTTGGAGCCTGTCCTGGAACTAGCTATGTAGACCAGGCTGGCCTCGAACTCACAGAGATCCATCTGCCTCTGCCTTCCAAGTGCTGGGATTAGCCGGGCAGTGGTGGCGCACGCCTTTAATCCCAGCACTCGGGAGGCAGAGGCAGGCAGATCTCTGTGAGTTCGAGGCCAGCCTGGTCTACAAGAGCTAGTTCCAGGACAGGCTCAAAAAGCTACAGAGAAACCCTGACTCGAAAAACCAAAAACAAAAACAACAAGACCAAGTGCTGGGATTAAAGGCATGAGCCACCACCGCCCGGTTATTGTTTTGCTTTTTAAGATAGGGTTTCTCTGTGTAGCCCTGGCTGTCCTGTAACTCATAGAGATCTGCAAACCTCTGCCTCCTGAGTGCTGGAATTAAAGGAATGTGCCACCACCACCCGGCCAAATGCTTTCTTTAAAATAAGTTGCCTTGATCATAGTATTTTATCACAGTAATAGAAAAGTAACTAAGACACCCTATTACAGTACAGACTGAGGTAGCTTGCCATGGAAATCAGTATCATGTCAGCACCTACTCACTGCAGACAGGCAGCTCCATCAGGTTAGTGGGAAGGAAACGCAGCTAGGAGCCACACAGTCTTTCTTTTTTTTTTTCTTTTCAAGACTTATTTATTTTAAGTGTATGAGTGTTTCGCTCACATATATGTCTGTGCACCATGTGCATGCCTTTTGCCCGTGGAGGTCAGAAGAAGGTATCGGATCCCCTGGAACTGGAGTTACAGATGGTTGTAAGCTACCATGTGAGTTCTAGGAATTGAACCTGAGTCCTCTGCAAGAACAAGAAATGGGGCTGGAGAGATGGCTCAGAGGTTAAGAGCACTGACTGCTCTTCCAGAGCTCCTGAGTTCAATTCCCAGTAACCACATGGTGGCTCACAACCATCTGTAATGACATCTGGTGTCCTCTTCTGGCCTGCAGCAGACATGCAGACAGAATACTGTATACATAATTAATAAATAAATCTTTAAAAAAAAAAGAACAAGAAATGCCCTTACCTTCTGAGCCATCTCTTCAGGCCTCTATACTGCCTTTCTAAGCATTCACGCTACATGTGTAACTGATTTTTAAATAAAGGAGACTATGTTGATCCTTGGCAGCAGTGGGAGAGCCAGAAAGTCAGAAAGAAACCACTTAAGTCTTCTGAAAAGAGGACAATGAGACCCAGGGGCAGGCACAGGTCTGTCAGGGTTGGTGAGGGGCCTTGTTTCACATACAGTGGGCCAGAGCTGAGTTACAAAAGAAGTTTATCCAAAACAAGCCAAACCCTATTAGCCCCAAACTAATGTTTTGAAAAGAGCTTAACCTAGCCAAAGGCAGTTGGGTGATGAAATAAGAATTTTGTCAGAATAGCCACAAACATAACCAGTAGCCCTGTAACGTACAGGAAACCAGGCCACAGAGAGGGCATAGATAAGTGCACCTGCTGCTCTGGCAGAGGCCCCGGGCCTTCCCAACACCCACCTACCTGTAACTCTAGTCTTAACGGATACAACACCCTCCTCTGTACTCCCTGGGGACAAGGTACAAACATGCAGCACAGACATAGATGTAGGCAAAACACTCATACACATAAAACAAAAATAAAATAAATCTAATAAAAAAGTTTGTTTTTAAAAAAAAGAAAGAAAGAAGCTGGTGGCAGTGGCGCACACCTTTAATCCCAGCACTTGAGAGGCAGAGACAGGTGGATCTCAGTGGGTTCAAGGTCAGCCTGGTCTACAGAGTGAGTTCCAGGACAGCCAGGACTACACAGAAAAACCCTGTCTTGAAAAACCAAAAAAAAAAAAAAAAAAAAAAAAAAAAAAAAAAAAAAAAAAAAAAAAAAAAAAAAAAAAAAAAAGAAAGAAAGAAAGAAAGAAAGAAAAAAAAACAAAGAAAAAAAGAGTTAGCCCTATGATGTTCTCAATTTTCTTTGAACTATTATAATTTTCTGGAACAAGGGTTTATAGCCCTTATGTTAATAAAACAAAACTTCACTTGCCAGGACAAAGTCACACAGTGGCTAAATATGAAGACGTCTTACTAGCAACACCCTCCCTTGTTCAGAGACTCCTTCCTTCGGCTAACTAAGGGCAATGCTTTGCCCCTCTAGATGGCACTTCACCATTGTTTATCTCCAGGGGCTCCCGAGGACACAGGTCAGAGCTGCTGAAGTAATCCTGACACATTCTCTTCACCATATCACGCAACTCTTCAAACTCCTTGTACACAGCAGGAAAGAAAGGCTTCGCTCCAGGGCGTCTCTCAACCTTTGTGAGGGTGAAAATGAGCAGCGTGTAAACCGAGGCAATGACACGGAAAGCAGAGAATAAACCTGGAGATGGGAGCTGAGGTCCTGGCCCCCACAAGTGGGCAGTGGCCAGCGTTCCCTTCACTTCCTAGTGGTGCCTATGTTTGCCAGCACCACGCCCAGCTCTGAGAGGCCAGGTTGGGGTAGGATGCCAGAAAACAAACCCTGAGGGTGAAGGCCACAAACTCTGGGACTAGGGTGACCCCACAGGAAGCATACAGTTGGCAAAAAGGCACCTTTAGCTCCTCAGGACACATTCCCACCTCCTAAGGCCACCACGGTTTTCTGCACCTACTCTATCTCCCTACACAAAGTTGAAATAGTCAAGGGAGTGACGGGGGCTTACTGAGACACCCACACAGGCAGGCTCTGGGCGCACAGAGCTCTCTCTAGCTCTGTCCTAGGGAAGGAAAATAAATTATTCCAAATAGCCTGGTGTGTTCTAAAGTAAATAGGGAGGCCAGCTCACAGTATACTCAAGCTAACCCTCTGACCTGACATATGACAGCCACTCAACCTTCAATACAAGAAGTTCGTACAGGGTCACCACCTGAGCCAGCTGAGGCAGGACCAATTCCACCGGCTCCTCTCGGCCACACTGCTGGAGAGCCTGCCAAAACAAAGAGTTGGCCACCTTCAGCTGGAGTTGGTGTGACTGGGGCAGAAAGACCCCCAGGATCCAGCTGTACGCAGCTTCATGCTGTTGTCCAACAACAGAGCACCGTGGTCAGTTCGAGCTTCAGATACGGTGCCCCAGAGTAGCAGCTAACTATGAGTCCAGGGACTCGGGTGCAGAGGAGAGTCACATAGCTGCAGACAGCACCCAGGGACTGGCAGGCAGGCAGGAGGTTGGAAAAGCAGCCCAGGTTAGGCTGGGAGAAGACCAAAGAGTTGGATTCCTTCCAATGGTGGCATTTGGAAGGAGGTTATGCCCTGTTAGAGGTGGGGTATTGCTACGTTGCCTAAGTTATTCTCAAGGTCTAGCCTCAAATGGGCCTCTTGCCTCAGGCCTCTGGGGAAGGCAGGATGCATCACAGGACCTGGTGCTGGAGGGAGGTTTGGGCAGGTGGTGGTATAAGGAAAGAAGGGTGTGGGGCGGGTCTGCAGGGGGCACAGCAGCAGGGAGCAACACTAGCATAAAAGCAAGGAGAAGGTGAGGACTTGCTAACAAGGAAGGTGTGGCAGAAGGGGCAGGGAGAGAGCCTATCAGGTCCAAGATGGGAATGGGGTGGGGTGGGCTGGTTGTGGGGCAGGGAGAAGAGGCAGAACCAGGGGTAGTGGTTTAGCCTATAAGCTCAACACTTGGAAGGTTTGAGGTAGAAAGGTTGTCAGGGCCAGCCTGGGCTCCATAATGGAAGTTTGAAGCCAGCCTGGGCTACAGAGTGAACAATGTCTCAAAACACTGAACAAAAACAAGGAAGAGGAAGGGAAGAGAAATAAGAAGGCTCCTAGCTTGAGCACCAGTGGCCTCTGTGTCCCAGGGCTAGACAGGAACCATCTTGAACACTCTCCACAACATGGAAGATGGGGTAGTACACAGGCCACCCCAGGAGAGAGTTTTCTCTTTGGGGGGATTGGTCTTGGGGAGGATTGGTTTCAGGGATTGTTTGGTTGGAGAAAGTATTTCACTCTGCAGCCCTGGCTGAAGTCCCAGAGATTTGCCTGCTTTGCCTCAAGTCCTGAGGTTAAAGGTGTGCACCACATGCCCAGCCGCTGGCCAGTTCTCTGATGAGGGACCCAAGGCTCCAGAGAGAGGTCTAATCAAGTGGTGAGGTGCAAGGAGGCCATGAGGCCCAGGCTTAGAGAGAGTAATCAGGAGCTGCCAAGACCTAAGAGGACCAAAAAAGCTAAAGAAAAAGCTTATTGGCAGGACAAAAATGTTTAACTACAGGATAGCTCAGCTGCGCAAGCCTGGTGCATGAATTCCATCCCCAGAACCTAGATGAAAGGTGAAGGAGAGAGCTAACTCTGCAAAGCTGGTCTCCACAGTTGCATGTAATAAGTGTAGGCATGGAGCATGCATGTGCACATGCACTAAATAAATCAGTTTAACTTCAACTTTGAAAAGCTCTTGGGAAGAGCAACCTTGTGGTTTCAGCTCTGTGGATGCACAGGAAAGCTGGTTTATAAGGTGTCACCTTGCCATGACTTAAACTCTGGGCAAGTTTTTGATAGCAGTCACCTCTAGTGTTAGCTCAGTGAGAACATCCACCTGACAGTTTGTCAATCAACAGGTTTGGCTGTCACTCCCCCTACTTCCTGCCCGAGTGGCAGCTATGTCTAGTTTGTTCACACTGTCCCTCCATAACCAGAGCTGGGCCCCCATACGTTATGGGCACAGTTCATGTATAAATAAATGTGAACTTCTGGGGTGGGGGACTCTCATCTAAGAGTCACAGTGCCCCTGCTCACAGCCACTCAACTGGCAGACAGAGAGGGTGTTGTTGGGAAGACAGTCCCACTGCCGCCATTTATGCATAGCCTCGGCCAGCCTCACTGCCCCTGACACCAAGTAATCTGAACTCAAGTTTGGCCCTGCCTCCTGCCTGAAGCCACCCTGAGCAACTTGCTTTCCCGGGGCTTCTGCTGCCTACCTGTCAAGGTGGGAAACCACTGTGAAATAAATGAAAGGAGGCTGACTCGGTGCTCAGCAGAAACCTGGGAGGGAGTGGAGTCGAAATGCTCTGTAAATGGTGCTGATTCTAATGCCAACCTCTAACTGCAAAGGTTCTACCTCGAGTCTCAACAGTCAATCATTCAAGGTTGCCATGACACAATGGAATGGAACAAAGCTGCAAGCTGCAACACCATATTATGTCTAAGACATGTTCTAGGAAAACCAATTTCTAGAAACACAAGTCTTAACCACTGAGCCAGCCCGCTAGCCTGGAACTCTCAACCCTCTTGCTTCAGCCTCCCTGATGGGAGATGTTTCTCTATGTGCTTTGAATATGTTTAATTACCATTGGTTAATAAAGAATCTGATTTGGAAATCCAGCCCTGGGAGCCAACCCAGTCCAGGGACACTGGCAGACCAGGATTGAGCCAACGACCTGACTCAGAGTCTGCAACCTCCACCGGAATTGGAATGGGACTGAACCAGTTACCTAAGACACAGAGAGAACAAGCTCCACTAGGAGCAGAAGCCAGGAACAAACCCAGGGACACGGGCAGATCAGGATTCAACCAGCTACCAGATCCAGAGCCAACGATCTCCACTGGAACAGGTACAAGGGAGTAACCACTGAGCAAGTGAGTCAGAGCCAGAGACTGCTGAGGGTCTGGATGTGAATCCAGTACCTTCAAGGGAGTAGACCTAAGCCAACACCCCGGTGGATGTGGGCAAGAGTCTAGGACCTCCCAGGAACTAGGCTGGAGCCGGGACCTCTGTCAGCCTGGGCGTGAATGAACCTGGGTCCTTCAAGGGAATAAGCAGGAACCAGAGATCTCGGTGGGGCCAGGAACGAGTCTGAACCTCAGAGAGAGTAGGCCTGAGCCAGGTCCTCTATGGGTTTGGGCATTGTTTTGGGACATCAGAGGGAATAGGCAGGAACCTGGAACCCCTGTGGGTCCCAGCACGAGTCTGATACCTCTGAGGAAGTAAGCAGGTCTTCTATGGGTTTGGGTGCACCCTAGTCTGGAACCTCCCAGGCAGTAGTCCAGAACCAGAAACCTTTCCAGGTCCAACTCCAACCCAGGGACTTCTGCAGGAGGGAATCCAGACTAGGATCTACAGATACAGGTCAAAGCCGGTAACCTAAGCCAAAGTTGCCCTGAGGCAATGAACTCCACCTTGGGCAACAAATTCCAAAGGAGTGGAACTGACTCCTAGGACAGAGAGAACTGGAGGAAACAAGCTCCACCAGGATCAGAAGCCAGGAGCAAACCCGGTCCCGGGACATGGGTGGATCAGGATTGAACCAGCGACCAGATCCAGAGGCAGCGATCTCCACCAGAACAGGCCCAACTCCAAGACAGGGACTTCTGCAAGAGGAGATCCAGACCAAGATCTACAGAAACAGATCAAAGCCAGCAGCCTAAGCCAAAGTAGGCCTAAGACAGCAAACTCCAAGTCCAAAGCACAGGAGCACTGAGCTACCTCCAGGGACAGGAATAACAAACGGGGTAACTAGAACTGTGACACTGACTGTACCACGAGGAACAACCAGCTGAGCTTTGGATTCACTGGCACCTAGAAGATTATTCAACAAAATCTCAGACAGCCCCAACAGAGGAAAAGATGAGTAGAAAAGGTAAGATCACAAGCTACACCACAAAGAGCAACACAATACCAGTAAAACCTAAAGACCCTACAAAAGCAAGACCTGAACAACCAAATATGAATGACCCAGAAGAAAATGATCTAAAAAATAACCACAAGAGAATATCTGAAATTCTTAAAGATGAAATGAGAAATTACCTTAAAAAAATGGAAGAAAAAAACAAACAAAAAAATGGAAGATATCAGCAAATCACTCAAAGAAAACCAAGAAAAAGAACTCAAACATATAACAGAAACTATTCAGGACTTGAAAACTGAGATAGAGGTAGACAGAACAGAATGCTGGAAAGAAAGGAAGTGTGGCAGATGCAATGAATCTCTGGCCTGAGATGGATATAGGTTAGAATCTTCCTGGTAAGCCACAACCCCGTGGTGATACACAGATTACTAGATATGGGTTAAAGCAAGATGTGAGAGTTAGCCAAGAAGAGGCTAGATATAATGGGCCAGCCAGTGTTTTAAATGAATATAGTTTCTGTGTAATTATTTCAGGAGCTGGGCGGCCAGGACCAAAGGCAGGCCTGCGCCTCATTACTACAGATTGGCGCCTCAACGTAATGGACTAAATCCACTTAAAAACCTGAGAGGGCTTAAAAAGGAGAAAGAGAGACAGAGAGTTTAACACAGCTTTTTGCTGTTTTCTGGGACATGCTGCAGAGAGATTTCCTGACTCGGCAATAGCAGCAAAAAAAAAAAAAGCTGTGCCATTTTAAAACGAGGCTTCCTGGGCCCTGCCGCCAGTGCAAACTCTGGCTATGAAGGATTCCTGGGCTTGGATGTTTGTGTGCCCACTCGGGGTTGGGAGTAAAGTAGCTGAGACCATGCCTGGGTAGGCAGCGGGATGGCAATGTGGACTCGCTGTGTGCCTGGAACTGCATGCGGCTCAGGGGCACCAAATGGCTCTGAAGCAGGAGCGGCTCCACCATGCTGAACTGTGCTGATCTCAGGCAGGAGCTATTGTAATTATCATAATAACAGCACAGTTAAGGTTTACACTGGGCAGAAAACAGGCAGTATCGTATTACCCCTACATGGTGCAACTTAAGTTTTTAAGAAGTGCTTAGCATTTTAAGACGTGTACCTGGATAGTAAAGAATTTACAGATTCACAATAGGACAGATGCAGACATAAAGACCTCTAAATGGGTCACACTGTTGAATAAAGATATGTAGTAGGCTTAAAAGAGAAAAGAAATAAAGAGTATAGAGAGATACTTAAAAAAAAAGGTAAAGTCTTTAAAGAGACAGAGTACAGATAATCATAGATTAAAGGAAGTAAAAAAAGATAATAAGCCACGTAAAAATGGAAAATTCACAGAATGTCTGGATTATGTATTTTATTGTGTTTTCTTTAAATTTTTTGACTGTAAAGGAGCTAAGTACAGAGAGAATTTTCATTGTATGGGCTGACAAACTAAACCAACATATATGTGCTAAAGGTATTATGACTTCAAAATTTGGGTCTAAGGATATGGTGCTTTGGAAAAGAGGTTCTTCTTTTGTTTTCACAGAGGATGAGAACCTGTGGATTGCTTCCAGACCAATAATATGGTTTCATAGACCACGCCCTCCTGAAAGGTCACTGTGAACACTTTCAGAAAATTACTTCACTCAACTGCCGAATGAGATGAACCTGGCACTTAGGATACACCACGAAAGACCTGATTAACAGTGCCCCATACAGCATGAAGCAGTTTGGAGAGAAAAAACTACCCCCATATTCCCAAATATTGTTTATAAATGTTCTTTTACATTCAAAGGGGGATATGATATAGATATGAATAATTTGCATTGGTATAAATCTTGATTTATTAATATAAATTTAAGGTCAATTTTGTTATATATATGTATTTCTGATTTTGATTAAGGTATTGTGATTGTGTAGTTCATTTAAAAATGTAATGTATATTTAGGAAATATAGGTTGTTAATGGATAATCATTGATACAGTCAAGCTTGTAGTCATGTTAGTTAGATTTTCTAGATATATAGAGGTATATTTCAGTTAGATAGACGTTCTTCATATCTCTCAAAGACTACAGAATATGGCATTTTAAATGTTTTAATAACTTAGGGCTTTTCATGACAATGAGACACGTCTGATCCTGGCAGCACCAAGCTACTTCCTGAGGAAGATGGGCATCGAAGAGACTCCTTATGGAGTTGGTTAGCCATTTGGGCAAGAAACTGCTCTTTCCTGGACTGTTGCATAAACTGGACACGAAGGACCCGCAGACAGAGGACTGCTGAACTTGCCTAAAAGTGAGATGATCCTTTGGGGTTCCTGTTTCCTTAGGTGGGCTGAGTAGACAGAACAGAATGCTGGGAAGAAAGGAAGTGTGGCAGACACAATGAATCTCTGGCCTGAGATGGACGTAGGTTAAAATCTTCCTGGTAAGCCACAACCCCGTGGTGATACACAGATTACTAGATATGGGTTAAAGCAAGATGTGAGAGTTAGCCAAGAAGAGGCTAGCTATAATGGGTCAGGCAGTGTTTTAAATGAAAAAAAAAAAAAAGCCGGGAAGTGGTGGCACATGCCTTTAATCCCAGCACTTGGGAGGCAGAGGCAGGAGGATCTCTGTGAGTTCCGGGCCAGCCTGGTCAACAAGACCTAGTTCCAGGACAGGCTCCAAAGCTACAGAGAAACCCTGCTCAAAAAACCAAAAAAAAAAAAATTAAAAAGAAAAATATAGAAAAAAATAAAGAAAACACAAGCCGAAGGAATTATAGAAACAGAAATCATAAGGAAAAGAGCAGGAACCACAAATGCAAGTACGAACAACAGAATACAAGAAACAGAAGATAAAATAGAGGAAATAGACTCATCAGTTAAATAAAATATTAAAACTACGGGCTGGAGAGATGGCTCAGAGGTTAAGAGCATTGCTTGCTCTTCCAAAGGTCCTGAGTTCAATTCCCAGCAACCACATGGTGGCTCACAACCATCTGTAATGAGATCTGGTGCCCTCTTCTGGCCAGCAGGTATACACACAGACAGAATATTGTATACATAATAAATAAATAAATGTAAAAAAAAACTCCATTTAAAAAAAAAAAAAATATTAAAACTACCAAAAGCTTAACCCAAAATACCGATGAAATATAGGACAACATAAAAAGGCCAAATCTTAGAATAATAGGTATAGAAGAAGGAGAAGAAAGTCAACTCAAAGGGGGGCTGGAGAGATGGCTCAGTGGCTAAAAGCATTGACTGCTCTTCCAGAGGTCCTGAGTTCAACTCCCAGCAACCATATGGTGACACACAACCACCGGTAATAAGATCTGGTGCCAACTTCTGTCTGCAGGGATACATGCAGGCAGACCATGGTATACATAATAAATAAATAAATCTTTTTTTAAAAAAAGAAAGTCAACTCAAAAGCATGGAAAATTTATTTAACAAAATCATAGAAGAAAACTTTCATACCTAAAGAAAGATATGCCTATGAAGATACAAGAACCTTACAGAACACCAAATAGCCTGGAACCAAAAAAAAAAGTCCTCTCACCACATAATAATCAAAACACTAAACATACAGAGTAAAGAAAGAATATTAAGAGCTGCAAAGGAAAAAGGACAAGTAACATATAAAAGTAGACCTATCAGAATTACACCTGACTTCTCAGCAGAGACAATGAAAGCCAGAACATCATGTTCAAGCATTATGCAGACATTGAGAGACCACGGATGCCAGCCCAGGCTACTATACCCAGCAAAACTGTCGATCACCATAGAAGGACAAAACAAGATATTCCATGACAAATCTAGATTTCACCAATACCTAGCCACAAACCCAGCCCTACACAAAATACTAGAAGGAAACTCCAATCCAAGGAAGATGGCTACACCAACAAAAATGCAGACGATTGATGATCTCATTACAGCAAATCCAAAGAAGAAAAAAAATGCACAAATTAACATCACCAACGATGAAAACTAAATTAACAGGAGATAGCAACCACTGGTCATTAATATCCCTTAATGTAAATGGACTCAACTCACCCATAAAAAGGCACACACTAACAGGTTGAATATGAAAACAGAATCCATCCCTCTTCTGCATACAAGAAACGCATCTCAACCTCAAAGACAGACATCGCCTCAGAGTAAAAGGTTGGGAAAAAATATGCCAATTAAATGGACCTAAGAAACAAGCGGGTGTAGCTATCCTAATATCTAACAAAATAGATTTTAAGCTAAAATCAGTCAAAAGAGACAAAGAAGGACATTTCAGATTAGTCACAGAGAAAATCCATCAAGAGGAAATTTCAATTCTGAACATCTATGCCCCAAATACAAGGGCACCTTCATATGTCAAAGAAACACTTCGAAAGCTTAAATCATATATTAAACTCCACACACTGATAGTGGGACACTTCAACACTCCCCTCTCACTACTGGACAGGTCAATCAGACAAAAAATGACAGAGAAATAAGAGAACTAACAGATGTTATGACTGAAATGGACTTAACAGACATTTATAGAATATTCCATCCAAACAGAAAAGAATATACCTTCTTCTCATCACCTCATGGAACCTTCTGAAAATTGACCACATACTTGGTAACAAAACAAACCTCAACAAATACAAAAAAATTGGAATAACCCAATGTACCTTATCAGATTACCATGCTTTAAAACTAGAAGTCAACAGCAATACCAATTCCAGAAAACCCACAAACACATGGAAATTAAACAATGCTCATCTGAATCATCAATGGGTAAAGGAAGAAATAGAGGGGGAAATTAAAGGCTTCCTAAAATTCAATGAAAATGATCACACAACATACCCAATTTTATGGGACACAATGAAAGCAGACACAAAAAGAGGCAAATTTATAGCACTAAATGCCTACATAAAGAAGCTGGAAAAATCCCACACTAGTGAATTAACAGAATATTTGAAAACTTTAGAAAAAAAAAGAAGCAAACTCACCTAAGAGAACTAGAGGGCAGGAAATAATCAAACTGAGAGCTGAAATCAACAAAATAGAAACAAAGAAAACAATACAAAGAATCAATGAGACAAAGAGTTGGTTTTTATTTTTCAGCTTGTTTATATGGTAGATTACGTTGACAGATTTTCGTATGTTGAACCATCCCTGCATCTATGGGATGAAGCCGACTTGGTCATGGTGGATCATGGTTCTAATGTGTTCTTGGATTCTATTTGCTAGTATTTTATTTAGTATTTTTGCATCAGTGTTCATGAGTGAGTTTGGTCTGTAATTCTCTTTCTTAGTATTGTCTTTCTGTGGTTTGGGAATTAGGGTAATTGTAGCCTCATAAAAAGAGTTTGGCGCCAGGCGGTGGTGGCACATGCCTCCACTTGGGAGGCAGAGGCAGGTGGATCCCTGTGAGTTCGAGACCAGCCTGGTCTACAAGAGCTAGTTCCATAACTATAAAAAAAAATCAGTAGCCCTCCTGTACACAGATGATAAAGGGCTGAGGAAGAAATCAGAGAATCAACACTCTTCACAATAGCCACAAATGGCATAAAATATCTCGGAGTAACTCTAACCAAACAAGTGGAAGACTTGTATGACAAGAGCTTAAAATCTTTGAAGAAAGAAATTGAAGAAGACACCAGAAAGTGGAAAGACCTCCCATGCTCTTGGGTAGGCAGAATTAATATAGTGAAAATGGCAATCTTACTGAAAGCAATCTACAGATTCAAGCAATGGCAATTAAAATCCCAGCAAAATTCTTCAAAGACCTTGAAAGAACGGTACTCAACTTCATTTGCAAAAGCAAAAAACCCAGGATAGCCAAAACAATCCTGGGCAACAAAGAACTTCTGGAGGCATCACAATCCCTGACTTCAAACTCTACTACAGAGCCACAATACTGAAAACAGCCTGGTACTGGCATAAGAACAGACAAGAGGAACAATGGAACCGAACAGAAGACCCGGATATCAATCCACACATCTTCAAACACCTGATATTTGATAAAGAAGCAAAAATATCAAATGGAAAAAAGAAAGCATATTCAACAAGTGGTGCAGGTATAACTGGATACCAACATGTAGAAGAATGAAAATAGATACATATCTATCACCATGCACAAAACTAAAGTCCAAATGGATCAAAGACCTCAACATAAAGCCAGCCACACTGAACCTTATAGAAGAAGTACACTTGAACGCATTGGCACAGGGAACCACTTCCTAAATAGAACCCCAGCAGCACGGACACTGAGAGAAACAATTAATAAATGGAACCTCCTGAAATTGAAAAGCTTCTGTAAAGCAAAGGACGCAGTCCACAAGACAAAACGACGGCCTACAGAATGGGAAAAGATCTTCACTAACCCCACATCAGACAGAGGTCTGATCTCCAAAATATACAAAGAACTCAAGAAATTGGACACCAAAAGAACACATAATCCAATAAAAAAATGGAGTACAGACCTAAACACAGAACTCTCAACAAAGGAATCTAAAATGACTAAAAGACACTTAAGGAAATGTTCAACATCCTCAGTCATCAGAAAAATGAAAATCAAAACAACTCTGAGATTCCATCTTACAACTGTAAGAATGGCCAAGATCAAAACCACTGATGACAACTTATGCTGGAGAGGTTATGGGGAAAAGGGAACACTTCTGCATTGCTGGTGGGAATGCAAGCTGGTACAACCCCCTTGAATGTTAGTGTGCCGATTTCTCAGAAAATTAGGAAACAATCTTCCTCAAGACCCAGTAATACCACTTTTGGGTATATATCCAAAGTATGTTCAATCGTGCCACAAGGACATGTGCTCAACTATGTTCATAGCAGCTTTGTTTGTCATAGCCAGAACCTGGAAACAACCGAAATGCCCCTTAAGTGAAGAATGGATAAAAAGTGGTACATTGGGGGCTGGAGAGATGGCTGAGTGGTTAAGAGCATTGCCTGTTCTTCCAAAGGTCCTGAGTTCAATTCCCAGCAACCACATGGTGGCTCATAACCATCTGTAATGAGGTCTGGTGCCCTCTTCTGGCCTGCAGGCATACAAGCAGACAGAATATTGTATACATAATAAAAAAAAGTGTTCAAACTATACTACAAAGCTACAGTACTGAAAACAGCCTCGCACTGGCATAAGAACATACAGGGGGACCAGTGGAACCGAACAGAAGACCCGGATATCAATCCACACATCTTCAAACACCTGATATTTGATAAAGAAGCAAAAAATATCAATGGAAAAAAAGAAAGCATATTCAACAAGTGGTGCTGGCATAACTGGATATCAACATGTAGACAAATGAAAGTAGACCCCTATCTATTACCATGTACAAAACTCAAGTCCAAATGGATCAAAGACCTCAACATAAAGCCAGCCACACTGAACCTTACAGAAGAGAAAGAGGGAAGTACGCTTGAACTCATTGGCACAGGGAACCACTTCCTAAATAGAACCCCAGCAGCACAGACACTGAGAGAAACAATTAATAAATGGGATCTCCTGAAACTGAAAAGCTTCTGTAAAGCAAAGGACACGGTCAACAAGACAAAACACCAGCCTACAGAATGGGAAAAGATCTTCACTAATCCCACATCAGACAGAGGTCTGATCTCCAAAATATACAAAGAACTCAAGAAATTGGACACCAAAAGAACACATAATCCAGTAAAAAAATGGAGCACAGACCTAAACAGAGAACTCTCAACAGAGGAATCTAAAATGACTAAAAGACACTTAAAGAAATGTTCAACATCCTTAGTCATCAGAGAAATGCAAATCAAAACAACTCTGAGATTCCATCTTACAACTGTAAGAATGGCCAAGATCAAAAAATACTGATGACAACTTATGCTAGAGAGGCTGTGGGGAAAAGGGAACACTTCTGCATTGCTGGTGGGAATGCAAGCTGGTACAACCCCTATGGATGTCAGTGTGCCGATTTCTCAGAAAATTAGGAAACAACCTTCCTCAAGACCCAGTAATACCACTTTTGGGTATATATCCAAAGTATGTTCAATCGTGCCACAAGGACATGTGCTCAACTATGTTCATAGCAGCTTTGTTTGTCATAGCCAGAAACTGGAAACAACCTAAATGCCCCTCGATTGAAGACTGGATAAAAAAAAAATGTGGTACATTTACACAATTGAGTACTACATAGCAGAAAAAAATAACGACAGCCTGAATTTTGCAGGAAAATGGATGGAACTAGAAAGCATTATTTTGAGTGAAGTAACCCAGACACAGAAAGACAATTATCACATGTACTCACTCATAGGTGGTTTTTAAACATAAAGCAAAGAAAGCCAGCCTACAAACCACAATCCCAGAGAACTTGTGGCATGGCGGCTCAGCAACAGGGTGGATCACTCCTCTAGGTCTCTCTTATTATTAAGATTAAAATCCCTGCAGCTCAAAAAATTGTGGCTTTTCCATCTCTTATTGAGCTTAAAACCACTACAGTTCAAAAATTGTGGCTTTTTCATACAACATGTGACTGCTGCCATTTTGACTGAGGTCATGTGACCTCACCACCATCTTAACTGAGGTCACATGACCTCACTGTCATCTTAACTAAGTGGCTTTTCCATACAACATGTGACTGCTGCCATTTTGCCTGGGGTCAGGTGACTTTGGCACCATCTTGACTGAGAGCCAGGTCAGGTGACCAAGTTC
>PVIU01011111.1:0-50000 GCA_004026605.1 Ondatra zibethicus
TGCCCAGTGGTTGATATGCCCAGTGGTTGATATGCCCAGTGGTTGATATGCCCAGTGGTTGATATGCCCAGTGGTTGATATGCCCAGTGGTTGATATGCCCAGTGGTTGATATGCCTGCCAAGTGCTGGGGTTAAAGGCATTAGCTACCATTCTTTGCATGTAGCCAGTCTCAGATTAAAAATAGATTAGAGGTAAGCAAACAAGAAACAGTATGGTGTTTTTATGTTACGTACAAAGTGCCAATAGTAGATAGACTCTTTCTCCAATATCTTATGAAACACATTTTACAATTAATCAAACATCCGGGCTGGAGAGATGACTCAGAGGTTAAGAGCACTGGCTGTTCTTCCAGAGGTCCTGAGTTCAATTCCCAGCAACCACATGGTAGCTCACAACCATCTGTAATGAGATCTGGCACCCTCTTCTGGCCTGCAGACCTGTATGCAGACAGAACACTATATACCTAATAAATAAAATTAATCAAACATCTATTGTTAGTTAATATCTCCAGCTGGATATGGTAGCAGACACCTATGATCCTGCCACATGGAAAGTATAGGCAGAACAATCTGGTGTTTGAGGTCATCCTCAGCTACATGGCAAGTTTAAGGCCAACTTGAGTTTTATAAGACTCTGCCTCAAAACAAAAAATATTTTATATATAAATATATATTCTTGCTCAGACTTATTGCTTGCCCTACACTTATAATGTCTCCTTTTCTTCTTAATTAACCATGGAAACTTTTCTGTGTTATACTGCGTTACTTTCAGAGAGCCCATTATTGGCTTTCCTGACAAACCATTCTGTCCTTCTGCCTGCTACTCCGGATTTTTGATGGCGATCTCACAGATTTTTTTCTTGCTTTGCTTTTATAAATAACCCTGCAGGAATGTGCTTGGTTTGCTAATGTTTCTATTACGTAGTAGATTCCTAAAAAGAGGATTACTGAGGGAAAGGGCTTGGTTATTTTGAATTTTGCTCAACTTGGCAAATTATCTGTTTTTAAATTTGTGCAATTTATCTTCTTCAAAATGAATGAATCCTTTCTCCAAGTATCACCAAAACTGAGTACTTGCTTAGTTTTCCAGTCTGCTACACAAAACCTTATTGGTTTAAAAACTGATCTGGGGGTAACCTGTTGAATTAAAAAGAAAAATGACCCTTGCATTTAGTTAAAATAAAGTCAGCCAGTGTATTAAACTTAGACAACACTGTACATGATGCCAATAAAGTCCCCAAAGAGATCAAAAATAATTGTGGGAGTTTTGTTTTTATTCTTTTGACTGCAAGAGCAAGACAGGCCAAGAACAGAGCAAAGATTTGGTGGGTGGATTTAATTTTGTTGCTACTTTGTAATTTTGCTACTGTTATGAGTCATAATATAAACATCTCTGTTTTCTAATGGTCTTAGGTGACCCCTGTGGAAGTTCATTTGTCCCTCAAAGGGGTTACAACCCCCAGGTTGAGAACCACAGCTCTGGGCAATGGTCCTTCCAGTTATGGTCATGGTAAGACCCTATAGGAAGGAAAACCTGCAGGGTTGGAGAGAAGGTTCAGAGGCAAAGGGCAGTATGCTACCCTTGAGGAGCACTGGAGTCTGGTTTTCAGAATCCACTCTGGCATCTTATAACTGCCCGTTTCAGGAACTCTGATGTCCTCTTCTGACCTCAACAGACACCAATGCCCACATTCACACACACACACACACACACACACACACACACACACAAACACACACACATTAAAATGAAAAAGAAATAGTTTTAGAAATGAAATAGAGTTCAGTGGCAGGCATTTGCTGATCATACTTGAAACCCTAGGTTCCATCTCAGCACAGCAAAAATAAAGAAATAACCATGATATTAATAACCAGGCAGGGGAGGGGGGCCCTCAGGCTACTGGACTCCACCTCAGAGGAAAACTAGGAAGAGATTCAGGAGAGGTGGAGCCACTGTCAAGGGTGAAATTCCAAGGGAAAGATATGAATTAAGCACAGGAGGACTGGCTGACCTGATCTCTGAGCTCAAGAACTTTGTGCTTTTTTCCTGTGGCTCACTTCCAGTGTGACTAAGGGAAAGAACAGGGTTGAGCAGTGTTTCCATATTCATTTGAATCACCCCTTTTATTTTATAAATGTGTGCCCTTCATGATCACTCCCCCCCATCATGTTGGAGATGGAACCCAGTGTCTTCTGCTGCTAGGCAAATACTCTTTGGCTGAGCCACATGCGGTCCCCATCAAAACTATCAATTTTTCTGTTGCTAACTAGGTCCAAATCGTACTCATACTCAGCTCCCTTGATCTTTTTGCCCAATCTCTCTCTCTCTCTCTCTCTCTCTCTCTCTCTCTCTCTCTCTCTCTCTCTCTCTCTCCTCCCCCCATATGTGATAGTCATTTTCTCCATCTGTCCTCTCCCATTCAGTTGATAATGATGCCAGGCTTCATACAAAAACCATGCTTTTGCTTCATCCCAATCTTATATTTCAAAGTCAAATCTAATCTTACCCTATAATAATCTTTCCTAGTGCCATATTTCATGGGCAATGTATATGGATATAATCTGAAACCAACAAGCAAGCCTTTGATTCTGTCAGAATAAAATAGAGACGAGCTGGGTTTGAAATGCCTAAACTGGATGCAGTGACACACACTACAAATCCCAGTGCTAAGGAGACAGGCAGGGCAACCAGAAGTTAAAGGTCATCCCTGAATACATATCAAGTTCAAGGCCTGCCTGGGCTACCTAAAAGAGGGGAGGAGAAAAGAGGAGAGAAGAAGAAGGGAAAAGAGGGGAGAGGAGAAGGAGAGAAGAAAGGAGAGGAGGGGAGAGGAGGGAAAGGGAGGGGAGGGGAGAACAGAAGAGAACAGGAGAGGAGGAGAGGAGAGTAGAAAACACATAGAATTGAATTAATCCTGTTGCAAGTCTCAGTTTTTGAAGGCAGGATTGGAGAAAGAGATTAGCTTTGGAAATTCCTCCCCCTACTGGCTGCCTAAAGTCCTGTCTGTTTATTTTACACAAGGCAGCAGGTAATGGATTGAGCATGACGTGGTTTTCAGAGTTAACAAAAAGGCTGCTATGAGTGAGAACACAAATATAAATCGCCTCAAATTCCCATAATCAATAAATCTATAATAAGGAAAAATATTATTTCATTGCTATTTGTTGTGTGATATTTTGATTGCAACCGACAATAAAGTTTGCTTTGAGTCAGAGGAGAAGAGCCTCCTGTCTCTTCAGTTCCTCTATTCAAAGGGAGCACTGGGTAAGTTTCTCAGTGCTGCTTAGCAACCCCGGGAAGAGGGCAGAAAAGCCTTATTCAGCATTTCACCTCAAGTTTAGTTACACAGGAAAAAGATACTTTACTACATGTTTTCCACAAGTTAGTACCAAAATCAAATTATTTTAGGTTACATATTTTATTCTGTGTACTGGGCATCCTATTTATTAAATGTCATTGGCAAGGATTACTCAAATAAAATGATAAATTTATCAAAAACTATGCTTATTTGGTGTAGGAGGGTCATTCTGTATTTGGATTGCTTTTATTGGTTAATAAAGAAACTGCCTTGGCCTTCTGATAGGGCAGGACTTAGATAGACAGGATAAAGAGAACAGAATGCTGGGAAGGGGACAGAGTTAGAGAGAGCTACCGCCATGAAGCCTGCCAGGTCACACATGCTGAATCTTTCCCGGTAAGCCACGACTCGTGGTGACACACAGATTATTAGAAATGGGTTAAACAAATATGTGAGAGTTAGCCAATAAGAGGCTAGAGCTAATGGGTCAGGCAGTATTTAAATGAATACAGTTTCCGTGTAATTATTTCAGGCACCGGGCGGCAGGAGCAGGGCGGCCGCCAGGACCAAAAGCAAGCCCGCGCGCCTCATTGCAACACTTATTGATGTGGGATTCCCTTCTATATGCTGTTAATACCTTTGGTTAATAAACAAACTGGCTTGGCCTGATAGGGTAGAACAAAGCTAAGTGGGGGAAACTAAACTGAATGCTGGGACAAAGAAGGAGGGAGTCAAAGAGAAGCCATGGAGCTGCCAGAGACAGATGCGCTGAAACTTTGCTGGTAGGCTACGACCTCATGGTGATGCACAGATTAATGGAGATGGGTTAAATTAAGAGGTAAAAGCTAGCCAATAAGAAGCTAGAGCTAATGGGCCAAGCAGTGATTTAATTAATAGTTTCTGTGTGTTTATTTAGGGAGTCTGGGCGGCCGAGAAATAATCAAGCTGCCTTCTTACTACAAACTAAGAAGTCTTATAACCAAAGAACAGGTGTTTGGCTCCTCAAATGTCTAGAATGTTCTTTGAGGTCCTATTAAAGCATGAATTCAAAGATGGATAAAAAATAAGTAGCTGTTTTCCCAGTTGCGGTAGCACATGTTTGTAGTCCCAGAACTCTGGAGGGTGAGGCAGGGGGTCGCAAGGAGTTAGAAGATTAGCAAGACCCTACTGAAAATAACAGTAAGGCCCAGAGGGATGGCTCAGCCGCTAAAGGCTGGGCTCACAACCCAAAATATAAGAGTTTGGTTCCCAACACCCATGGCTGTCCCTCCAGGTATTAAAAAGAAAAAAAAGAAAAGAATATTAAAATAAACTTTAAAGGAAAAGAAAAGTCAAAAGACTGAACATCAAGGAAACAAGTCGGTACTCCATTTCAGAGCTTTTATAAGGTTGTTGTCCGTGATGGGTACCTGATTCAGGAGCCCGAACAGCAGGAGAAAGATGCAGCTTCATACCGAGGCCTTTTGTCCAGGTTTTCTCCACACTGGAAGGTTCCTGCATACAGAGAGCCTGCCTTCCGCTAGCCAATCTCCCTTTACTTCAGTCCCATTAGAATCCCTTACAGTCATCGTGAGGTTCCAAGCCCTGGTTGATAGACACCCATTTAACTTTAGCTCTACAAGTAACTTACCAGTCACCCTTCTAACATAGTCCACTGGCCAGTGAGTTCACTGAGTTTCAAGCTAGAACCAACTCTTCAGAAAGATCTCATGCTTTTTAAAGAGTGGCTAATGGGGCTGGAGAGAGCCGTCTCTGCAGTTTAGAGCACTCAGTGCTCTCACAGAGAACCCAGGTACAATTCTCAGCACTCGCATAGTGTCCTTCCTGATTCCGTTCCAGAGTATCTGATGCCCGGTTCTGACCTCCATGGACCCCAGGCATACATGTGGTGCACAGACAAACATGCAAGTAAAATAGTCATACACATACTATTTTATTTTATTTTATTTTATTTTACATGTGTGTGCCTGCATATATGTCTGTCCGCTCGTGTGTGCAATGCCCAAGGAGGCCAGTAGAGGGCATCAGGTCCACTGGAACCAGAATTACAGATGGTTGTGAGCCACCTTGTGGGGTGCTGGGAATTGAACCTGGGTTCTCTGTGTTCTTAACTACAGAGTCATCTTTCCAACCCCCAGAATTTTTTTATATAAGTAAATATTTAAGTTACATGACAATCCAGTTTTCTTTCTCTCATAATTACTTACTCTTTTTTTGCCTCTGATCATCTTTTTAAATGGAAATCTTGGTCTTTTACTAGAGTACACATAGCATTTTTCATTCTCAGTGTTCCCAGGAATGCCTTATACTGTATGTATATTGCATATATTGCATATACATACAACCAGTAATATATGTGAAACCTCACTGTATATGTGTGTATATGTATGTATTCAAGAAAAGTTCTTCTGAGTTATACTGTATTATATTTATTCTTTTATCTATTTGGTTTCTGACTCATTGTTTTAGTCTTCATGAGGAATAGTTTTTACCTATGTTTGATTTCATTTTTTTTAAAGTATTTACATGTTTTGTCTTTCACTTATGTGTGTATATGTGTTGATGCTTTGTGCAAGCAACTGTGCACACACATGGAGAGTATCATATGTCCTACTCTGTTACTCTCTGCCTGAGTCCTTTGAGGCAGGATTTTTCTCTGAGCTTGGAACTTGTGTTTTGGGGGACTAGGCTGGAAGCCAGCAAATCCCTTTTCTCCATCCCCCTCAGAAATGGATTAGAGCTGTGCACAGAACAACACTCTGCTTATTTTATGGTTGCTGGATCCAAACTCCAGCCCTCATGCCTGAGCAGCAAGCTCTTTTAATGGATGAGCTACCTCTCCGGCCCCTCTCCATTTCTTTTGACTTAAGGTATTTCATATTTGATTTCTGTTCAGTCTCTTGATTTATACTTGCTACATTCCTTTTGGTTTTCTGAAATAATATTTACTTGTTTCTACTCTGATTATGTGGCTTCATTTCTGAGAGGTTATTATGATGTCTTATGTTATTTTCTTAATATCTTTACTGTGTCACATACTATGAGACCATGGCTATTCAAAACAAAGTCTATATCCCCAATAATCATATTTCACCCTCACTCCAGGTCCTTTTCCCTTCACTCCTGCTTTTCCTGCCTCCCCACTCTAACTCATAATGATTATTTATTTAAACATTAAAATGTCTTAGTAGTTAAAGAGACAGCTCAGTGATAATTTGTCTAGCTGGCTTGCAGAGACGGCTCAGTGGGTAGAGGCAATTGCTGCCCATGCCTGCCAACCCTGAAACCCATGTAAAGATAGAAAGAGAAAAACAGACTCCACAAGTTGCATTGTAGCATGTGCACTTCCACACACGTGTCCTACATACACAATAATAATTATTATACTAAATAAATACACTTAGAAAATACAAATAATTTACCTAGTATGCCATGGGATACTGAATCTGATCTCTGGAATAAAAACAACAATGAAATCTTTCTTCCGAATGGATTTTGAAACCAAGTGGTCAGACATATGCCCTTGCATTTGTCCTGTGGTCTTCTTGCATACAGCTTTGGAGCAGACTAGAAAGACAAAGTTAAGGGAACATATAAAAGGAAGAAAGTCCCTCTTCTCCCTTATCTGCATTGCCATGTCTCTTGCTGACAGAGACAAGAGTGTTGACCTATATGTCTGGGGACTTCTTTATATAGAAAGTGTATACAAAAAATTATATTCTCTCCATAAAACTATTATTACTAGCTAACTAACTATACTCAGGGTAAAAAAAGAAGCAGCTTAACCTCTTTTTTTCTGGAAGGTCAATGAGGGCCACACATATTACACATTATAGGCAGAGGTCAATCACTAAGCATTCCCTCAATCTTTCTTTCCTTTTTTTTTTTCTATTTGTGTGTGTGTGTGTGTGTGTGTGTGTGTGTATGAGAGAGAGAGAGAGAGAGAGAGAGAGAGAGAGAGAGAGAGAGAGAGAGAGACTATCTGCAAGTTGCCCAGGCTGGCCTTGTGATCTCCTACTTCAGATTCTTGGGTAGCTGGGAGTACATGCCTGCACTATCAGGCCTGGAATGATCTATGATCTTGTCTGAATTATATTTCTTTCTCATATGTAAGCCTGCTAGTACAGTCATACACCATCTTAAATTTTCATTTATATATAAAGCATCTTTCCATAAGAAAAAGAATATAGCTATACATGTTCCTCTCAACCTTGTAGATCACATCCTCTAACGAGGTAATGGCCAACTCCCCAAATCACTCACACAGCTAGCTGCTACAGAGGCTAGTAGGCGCATTCATCTCTTAGGAGCCACAGTTGCTTCCCACTGCCTGGGTTCTTTCTCCTATAAATTAACTTTGATGCACTCTGACTCATTTTGAGATTCTTTTTATGCAGCATAGTTGAAGAATCTGGGTTGTACCTATGTAAAGCCCTCTGAGGCTCTGAAGGGAATGCCTCAGGTTGTACCGTTGGTGATGGATGTTGAGTTGTGTTTCCTGCTACTAGTGATGGTCTTGAGTAGGTTTTCAAGTGTTTCATGGAAAGCTTTCCCTTGAAGCAGATTGTTAGTTTCTTAAGGGCAAAAGATAAGCTTTTTCTGTCTTCCAGAGTAACTACAGGACTGATTCTGGGCATCGTTTCTCTAGTTAGGGTTTCTATTGCTGTGATGAAACACCATGACCAAAAGCAAGTTTGGGAGGAAAGTGTTTATTTGACTTACAATTCCTCATTGTAGTCCATCACTGCAGGAAGACAGGACAGGATCAAACAGGGATGGAACTTGGAGGCTTGGCGCTAATGCAAATCCCATAGAAGGGTGCTGCTGGCTTCTCTCCATACCTGCCTTCTTATAGAACCCAGGCCCACCAGGCTGGGTGTGGTGGCACCACCCACAGTGGGCTGTGCCCTCCCACATCAATTACCAAATAAGATAAAGCTCTACAGGCCAGTCTTACGGAGGCATTTTCTCAGTTGAGGCCCCTCCTCTCAAATGCCTCTATCCTTTGTCGAGCTGACATTAGCTAGCACGATCATCATAGAGTATTCTCACATATTTGGCTCTTGTAGATTCCTTGTATGGCCCTGGGGATATAAAGTCACACTGCTACTCCTAACAGGCTTATAAGTTTAACACAGCAAAGTGTATTAAGATATAAGTATGTGAGACGTTGCGTATAGACGCAAAGAAGACGAAATCATACACGGACTAAGGTGTTAAGCAAGAAATAGACGCTGTGCTTGGAGGTCTGGGACCGCTTGGAAACTCTGGTAATTCGGTTGCAGTTCCAAGAGGGACAACCCCGTCCTAACCCCAGAGGAGCCTAAGGCGTTGGTGATGGAATTGTCAAGAGGAATGAGTGATGCCGAAGGTCTCACAGATGTAGCCTAATTGGGTAAGTTCACAGAGTCCTGCGCATACGCAGGATCGAACACGTTGTTTTGTTGTGCCGCGATGTGTTATGTTAACGAAGACGTCACAGTTTATGATTAAAACACACAACAGAGAGGCCAAAACACCGTTGCATAACCGGGAACCAACATCCGCAGCAGTCCCACCACCCGCCCGGCTCCCCCCCACAACGCGCCGGAGGGGAGGGGTTTCCGCTTCCGGCGGCGGATTGTTGACGCCCGCCCGCCGCTGTGGTGGCTCCCGAGCGGTTGGGGAGGGGCAGCCGAAGGAGGGCGGCGGCGCAGTGACAGGCAGAGCGGAGGGTGCCTCCGAGGCGACGATGGCAGAGGGGCCCGAGGAAGCCCGGAGCCGTTCCCCCGGCCAGGACGGCGGCGGCGGGGACCACGAGCCAGTCCCTTCCGGGCCTGACTCTCCCGCCGCGGCCAACCCCCGACCCCCGGCCCTCGAGACCATCGGCCCTGCCGGCTCCGAGGCGGAGCCGCCGCGAGAGCTCCGGAAGCGCCGGGAGGCGGCGGCGGCGGTGGCGGGGCCGGGGCCGCAGGAGCCGGGGGGCTGCGAGGAGGCGGCCGGGCAGGGCCGCCTGAGCGCGCGCGAGTACTCGCGGCAGGTGCACGAGTGGCTGTGGCAGTCCTACTGCGGCTACCTCACCTGGACCAGCGGCCTGGCCGCCCTCCCCGCCTACTGCGGCCCGCCGCCCACTGCCCCGCAACCGGCCGCCCCGCCGTCCCCGCCCCCGCCGCCGCCGCCCCCGCCGCAGCTCGCCTACTACAATCCCTTTTACTTCCTGAACGCCGCGGGGCCCGGGCCGGGGGCGCCCATGGGGGGCGCCACCCCGACCGCCGTCGCCGGCCTCACGCCCCGGGCCCCGCACGTGCAGCCGGCGGCCCGGGCGGCCCCCGTGACCAGGGCAGGCTCTGCGACACCTGCACGGACGGCGAGCGACGCCGGGCGGCAGGCGGGTGAGAACGGAGGTGAGCCGGGTGAGTGGGATGGAGGAGGGGCGGAGAGAGTTCTGTTCGCTTTGAGGTTTAGGCCGGGATTCACGAAGCCCTTGTTGACCTCGAACTCTTGATCCGTCTGCCTCCACTGTCCGAGTGTTAGGGTTACTGGTGGCTCACGGCCCCTTTTTCAATTACTGCTATTCCTACTGCTCGTCTTGTGGAAGGATTTCACTCTGTAGTCTAGGCTAACCTTAACTGTGTACCAGGTTAGCCTCGAACTCGCAATACTAGTCCTGTGTCAGCCCACAGAACATGCCTTGGCAGAGGGATCTCTTGAAGGAGTAACCATTGGGCAAGTAAATGCTCTCTTTTGAGATACGAAACTTCCACACACATCAGCTATGGTTTGCCCAGACCTTATATTCCTGAAATGTCCTGCGACACCATGCCAATTGTTCTCCCCTTAGACCTGGCACTAGTCCTTCCCGTGTGTAGAGACCTATGCCTATCAAACCGTTCTCTCAGTGATCTCCATGCTCCAGAGAGATCCGAAGCTAAATCCAGATGGCAAGCCCACTGTAGGAGGAGCTAGTCTAGAATACTGGACATCACCTGGACTTGAGCTGCGTAAGGACAGTGGGACTGAAAGGAGCTCATTAAAAATAGAACAATGAGCTTCATCTGGGCCCAAGCTTATTGATCTTAAATATCTAACTGATTCTGTTTAATAACTACAGTCTTACTGTAGCAAAACTTGCAGTCGGTCTCCTGCCTCCGGGTCCAGAGTGCTAGGATTCCTAGTGTGGTTCTCCGTGTCCAGCTCATCATTAGATAATTTAGTAACTTGTTCTCTTGATGGCATCATTGCCATTGGCTGCTCAAGGCTGTAATTTTTTTTTCCAATTCAGTTGGACCTCGACTTTACTTTGCCCCTGCATTTTCAGGCTTGTATTCTTAAACCTATGTGAGTGATTCGTTTTCCTCTCCCCTGCCCCTTTTCCTTTTCTACAGGCAGAGAGTATGTCATTCCATCCTTGGCGCACAGATTTATGGCAGAGATGGTGGATTTCTTTATTCTCTTCTTTATAAAAGCGACCATTGTCTTGAGCATCATGCATCTCAGTGGGATAAAGTAAGTTAACAATGGTCACCTGGAGCTGCTACCTAGATACTGCTTTGTAAAATCTGCTCTAGTGCCTGTGAGTGACTGGGGTGATGGGTGCCCAGGGCCAGGATTTCTCCATGAAATCTTCTAGCAGTTGTATTTGCTTTGTTTTTTGCATTATAAAACTTTTTTTTTAAACTGTGTTTATATGTGAACTTGTGAAAGCCAGGAGGTCAACTCTGGGTGTCTTCTGCTCTCTTCTGTTTTGCTTTGTTTGTTTTTGAGATAGGATCTTTCACTTAGCCCCCCTCAAGTCCCCGGGATCAGCCTGTCTCCTTCCCTCTCCCTAGATGCTGCATAGGTGTATGGTACCTTGTCTTCTGGATGATTTTTAAGGACCAGCTCAGGACTGAGCTATCACACCCTTTGCTGGTTTAGGAAAGAAGGAAACTTCAGTATGTTAAGATCTGTGGGAAATACTCCTATTGAAAATATATAAAAAGAACAAGGCTTTGGTGGCACATACCTTTAATCCCAGCATGCAGGAGGCAGAAGCAGGCAGATCTCTGAGTTCAAGACCAGCCAGAGCTACAGTTAGATCCTATCTCGAAAAAGCAAAATTTAAGAGGCAAAAAGAGCCTCCAAACCTGGCTTGTTTTTATTAACCATTCTCTTTGGCCAGGAATTTATTGGTTTTCTTCTTATTGGCCAATTAAGCACAAAGAGGGGCTATTCAATGGTTAAGAGCATCCACTGATTGTCCAGAGGTTCCAAGTTTAGTTCCCATGCCAGGCAGCTCATAACTACCTGTAACTCCAGCTCCAGGAATCCAACCCCCTTTTTTGCTTCTGCACACACATGCCATATATTTGTACACACGCACACACACACACACACACACACACACACACACACCTTTTCCAGAGCACAAAGAGCCTGTGGTAGGTGAACTCTTAGTAATCAATTAGTAGCATTTCAATGGGGTTGATTACAATTGAGCAAATTTCACTCTACTGCAAAGTTTGGCATTTTCTTGAGAATTGCAAATTCTTAGGATAATGGCTGTTATCATTTACTAAGCATTTTCTTATGTGCAGTACCACCATGAGGCAGACACTGTGTTTATGACAAGTTAAGGCCAGAATTGGGAGAAAAGGAAAGGTTTAACAGTTACAGTTGTTAAACCTTAGAGTCCTTGTCAGGTATAACTGTGATTCCTTCCTATCCCATCCCCTCACCCCCAACACAGCCTTTATTTTACATTTTTATTTGGAAGTCAGAAGACGATTTGGAGAACTTGACCTCTCCACTCTGCTATAGTTTCTTTTGACTGATTTCATCATACAGTTTAACAGATGCCCAGTCTTAACACAATCTTCACACAAAGAGAAATTAGAGCCCTATCACTTGCTCCAAGGCTTTCTCTTCTGCCAGTCTTTCTCTAGAGTGTCTTCCATCCTCTTGGTCTGGCTGACTTCTCTCCATTCTTTATGTTGTAGGAATTGTCATTTCTGAGAAGTCTACACAACAGTCAGTATAACTCAGTTTGTTTTTAGTGGTGCTCGTTTCCTGACACAGTTGGCATCCCAGTTTATTATTATTCTTTATGATTCTATTTTCCTTGCTAGTTAGAATCTCAGTGGAAACTGAGACATTCAGCATTCCCTTGCTGTCCTAGTCTGCCTTCTGTTGCAGTGATAAACACCATGATCAAAAACAAATTTGGAAGAAAAGGTTTATATTATCATACAGCTTGTAGTCCCACTGAGGGAAGTCAGGGCAGGAAATCAAGGCTGGAACTAAAGAAGAAGCCATGGAGGAATGCTGTCTACTGCTTTGTTCAGCCTACTTTCCTATAGCACCCAGGACCACCTGCCTAGGGGTAGTTACCACCCACAGTGTGCTGGGCCCTTCCCACATCAATCATTAATCAAGAAAATACCTCACAAACTTGCCTAAAAGCCAATCTGATGGAGGCATTTCTCAATAGAGATTTCCTCTTCCCAGGTGACCCTATCTGATTTCAAGTTGACAAAACCATTGACCATCATGTCCTCAGGTCTGGCATCTTACTTGTTCTATGGTGTTCTACTGCTGACTTACAAACACACCCACAAACAACCACACCTTTTGCTTTCATATACTTATTGCCATTTGCTGAATAAACTCATAGGTATTTTGTACAACTAGATGGCATGAACCTAACAGCTTAGAATTTCATTTAAAACTTACGACTTAGACTGATCAGGTGAAAATGGCACAGCTGACCTGGTAACTAGTTCATCTATCCCCAAACTCTCCTTTGTGCAGGGACATCTCTAAGTTTGCCATGCACTATATAATAGAAGAAATTGATGAAGACACATCAATGGAAGACTTGCAGAAAATGATGATTGTGGCACTTATATACAGGTTGTTAGTTTGTTTCTATGAGGTAAGCTGCCGACTGAAGCAAATACTGCTTTAATAGTGTAATTTTAGGTTTCTACCAAGAAAAAGAATGAGAATTTCTGAAGCATCTCTACACACTTGTATTTTTTCACAATTTTTTTAAATTAACATTTTCAAGTAAAAACTTAAGTTTTAGAAAGGAGGCATTTAATAATTGCTTTGTTGTGTTTTTCAGTTTTGGAAATAGAATTACATTCATAATAGGTTTGGTCCAAAAAATATACTTACAGACTGGTTATAGAAATATATTTTTACTTGTGAAACAACTTCATAAATATGAGCCAAAAATTACAGTAATTTTGATATTGAACATATTTTAAAAACTGTAAAATGCATTAGTGGTTAATTGGAGAGGAGTGGGTATTGGAGATCAAACTCAGAGCCCACACATGCTAGGTAAGCAAGTCCACTGAGCTATATCCAAGCCTCTTTTTCTTTTTTAGAAACGTCTCAGAGTTAAAGGGCAGATCTTGAATGCAGTTGGGACTTCTTGAATCATAGCCTACCCAGTAATTGGGATGAACAGGCCTTGTGCCACCAGGCCAAACCTTTAATATTTTGTATGCCAAGACAGGGCCTCATTATGTAGCCTGGGGCTTAATCCCAAACTTGCCAGTCATCTTTCCCCAGCCTCTGGAGTTCTGGGATGGCAAGTGTGTGCTACCAGCCAGTTTAAGAGGTTAGTGGGCTTCTAGTATTCTATCCAATTGGCACTTCCAGTGCAACTTTCTTTTTGAGACAGTCTCACCCTGTAGCCCTCTGTGACTTGAACTCACTGTGTGTAACAGGCTGACTTTGGACACAGAGAGATCCTACCTGCCTCTACCTCCCAAGTGCTGAGACTAAAGATGTGTGCCACCATACCTGGCCCTCCAACATGACATTTTTATAAAGAATGAGATGATTTTAATAGAAAAAATTTTAATATTTAAAATTGACTTAGATTTTCTTTAAATTGTCCTTCTTTCCTTAGATAATTTGCATATGGGGAGCAGGGGGAGCTACTCCAGGAAAGTTCCTGCTAGGGCTTCGAGTTGTGACATGTGATACATCAGTACTCATTGCTCCAAGTCGGGTTTTAGTGATTCCTTCCTCAAATGTTAGCATCACAACGTAAGTTCTTTGCTTATCTTAATCTACTTGCAAAAAGACTATAGTTAAGTCATCTTCTACTGTATAATGATGTCAACTGTACAGGACATACTCAGAAGTGATTAAGATTCTACTACATGCTAATTTCAAGGTATCTTGAGCTTCTGAAAATGCACTGATTTTTGCATTCTCAGGATCATTCATACATTCCTCAGAATGAGTTCATTAAGTGGCACAAGATTGTGTTCAATATTCACTAGTTACAGGTTCTATACAGTGTTTTAAAATATTGGTCTTTTTCTTCATCGTATACACTGTAATCATACAGACTTGCATGGAAGTTTATGTGTATGTTTCATTGCCTTTGGCATACATGTTCAAAATGATTCTATGGAATGTGTCGCAATGAGAAGATATTTGGGTGTTTTCACTGCCCTGTGCCTAGCTTTATTCTCTGGCTCTGTGAACTACCCACCACAACCCTCTCCCGACTCCAGCTCTTGTATGTAGGCCCATAATGCCTGTAGTGAGGGTGCAGTGGCGATGGAAGCTGGCGAGGCAAGTGAGCTGTGATCAAGTTTGGCTGAGTCGGTAAATAAGACAAGCTCCAGAACCAGGCTAGATTTTGCTGGCATATGCACACTGCCCTACAGGTTTGTGTTTTAATTCAGCTTGCTTTTTTTTTTTTATTTTGGTTTTTCAAGAGTTTGTGTAGCCCTGGCTGTCTTGGAACTCGCTCTGTAGACCAGGCTGGCCTCAAACTCAGAAAGATCTGCCTGTCTCTGCCTCCTGAACAGTGGGATTACAGGTGTTGCACCACCATTGCCCAGCTCTGGCTACTTGTTTTAATGAGTCAATAATGGTTACTGTTTATTGAACACTTCTCAGATACCAGGCATTTTAGTAATTTAACACAGCATTTTGATCTAATTTTCATAGCTGTGGAGCACTAGTAATTAGAAAAAGAATGTGAAACCAACCAGTTTGGATTCAGAGTCCACACATTTAGCCACTGACAGGCAAAACTAACATTGTTAGGATAATTCTCTATTTTGAGCTATTACTGAAAGCTTTTAAGACTTCTTCTAATTATTGGGGCCCATACAGGAGAATGGATAAAAGAACAGCTTGTGTTTCAGATAAAATAGAAAGTAGGACTGCAGTAGCATACCCAGTTCAGAAGAGTCTAGAAACCCATGGGAATATGTGACTATGGAAAAGGTAAGCAAAGGGATGTTCTTGTCTTCTAACAAAATAGAAAGTACTGTGTGCGGTCTCCTTGTTGGTGTCCCGAGGTATTTAAAGCCATGCACTTCAAAGTTCTAGTCTTCTAGGAAGCTTTCTTTAGAAGTAGAGCAAGTAGTTTCACCGTATTGTGTGAAGTTTGAACTGTGCAACAAGAAGCCTAGTTAGGAATGACTCATACGACCTGACGTGCTACTTCTGCTTGCTTCCTTTAGGTCCACCATACGAGCTTTGATCAAGAATTTTTCTATTGCTTCTTTTTTCCCTGCTTTCATCACACTACTGTTTTTTCAGCATAATCGAACAGCCTATGACATTGTAGCAGGAACCATTGTGGTAAAAAGAAATGGAGTCAGATGATGCCCCAGAGCCCCGAATTCCACTCTTTGGAATAATAATGACAAGTCTAAATTATGTATTAAGGCCATCAGTATCTCTAGGTTACATTAATTGACGATTTTAAGAATTAGAGCAGTCACTACAGTGTGATGCAGGAAACTGTTCTGAAGTGTTGACTGTACTTATGTCCAGGAACTTTCCAGAAGGAAAACCTAAATTCAAGTGTTAAATATTTGTAGGATAACAAAGCAAATGGTTTTAATCAATATAGACAAATACATACTTTTAACATTTAAAATAACCAAAATTTGCTGGAAGGATTTTCAGCTTTAAATTCTCCATTTTCTTTTTGCTTATCCTGGAGTGAAAATGTCCAGTTGTGTTTTATAAACACCTACATAACTCCCACAACTCTTCTTAGGGAAGTTGTTTTACGTGGGCATTGAGAAAGACCATCAACTCAACATCCCATTAGCTCTATGGCAGGTGTTGGAGAAAAGGGCTAGTGAGGAAGGCCTACCAGTCCCTCACGTCATGCTTCCCTGATGTTCTAGAATTCACTGCAGTAGTGAGTGGTGGGATTTTACAGCTTCTTACTGCTTATGTATTTGGAGGCAAGAACTTTTAAGATAATGATGAAAATATATTGTCATATCATTGATATTTTAAAAAAAGGTTAAGTTAGTGATTGCCTTCTGTGAGGGTAGAGCGGGGATGGGGATGTGACTTTTCAATGTAAATTCAGCTTAGAATTCATGTACTCTAACATCCAACTATAAATGGGGGGGGGGAACATTCATCAAACATTCCCAGTGTTTGCGCTCCAGTGTTTTAAATGTACCTACTTGTAGATTCTATTTCTGTACAAGCAAATTCCTAACTATATTCTGTACAGTTCCATGACTGTCAAAACATCAAGGTATTAAAAGAGTTCCAGTATTTTGTAATAACTAAATACTAGCAGCCTGTGAAATATTAGTTTTTCCATGATAAATTGTTCTAATGCAAGACAGAATATCATCTCCGAACATTATTCTAGCGACTTTAAGCTCATTTTGAGCCTGTTAGAGATGAGATTTGGGGGAAAATATCAAAGCAAACTTTTGCGTATAGTCATTGTACAACTATATGTACGACTCTGTTGGTGCAACATTATCGGGTTTATATGTCTGTGTGCTTTTGTTGTGTCCCAGTTAGCTAGCTGTACCGAAATGTACCCACAATGTTTATAGTTTAAACTTTATTCTTACTTGTTCTTCTATGGGATTTTCTCAAGAAACACTAAATTATATTGTACAAGAGATCAATCTTTGTTCCTTGGTTTTAAATAGCAATCATAAGCCATGTGTTATATTATTGTATCAACTTTCAGTGGGCTTTTCTTTGACATTTAAAACTGAAAATGCATTTACTGTCTACAGACACTGTAAGAATCTAATAGCTTATTGTAAAAGTTCATAAACCATGATTTCTAAAAATAATTTTACATTAAATCCAGAAAACTTATTACTTGTAAAGAGCAGCACATAGAGAGGACTTGCTTGTGGCTCTGGCAAGACCTGATGGCTCTTCAAACTTAACACTACAGATCAGGAAATTGGTATGGACACTACTTTTGTCACTGATGAGGGAATTCAAGTTGAAATATGCTTCACCCACCCAGCTCTAGAGTATTTGATTATTGTAGTTTTCACTGAGAATATTTTTATTTGTGCAGTAAAATAAACAAGTAGCCCAATTTCTTAGTTTAAATACTGCAATTTGCTCTGGGCAAGTTATTTAGATCCAGCTGTGGATTCAAGTTGTGCCATACAGGTGGTAAAAGTATTGCTTTGCCGCTACAATAAAACCTCAAACTAAGTTCTCTTCGGGGAAGAAATCTCGAGAGTTGAAATAAAAAGGAGAAAAGGGAACCTGGCATGTTTCTTCTTCATAGAGTTGTAAAGTGGAGCTTTCTTCACAGAACATGAGTTCTGTGTCTCATAGGAAACACTGATTTCCTATGTCTCATGCTGAAGCTGTATCCTGAAAGGGCAAAAATTAAGTCAGAAATGAAGATGTTCTTTTAATGAGCATGAAACACTGTACTGAAACCTTAGGACTGGAGTCTTGTTGATGCATTACCATTCAATCCAGACAACTGGGAAGAGATTTTATTTTAGGCAGTGAGAAAGTCATCACTGGCTAGATCTTGTTCCACCTTCTAGGTAGGTAACAGTGTGATGACTGTGACCATAAACACATGCCACTTGACAGTATTCTAAAGCATTGCCCCAACTCCTTTTCTAGCACTGGCTTAATTCTCCCCACTTCTCCAAGAAGGAGATCCTAAAAGTTTAGAACTTGTTCACATCAGTGATTTGAGTGTTTCACTTACACAGCTGTTTCTGGCAAAGGGAAGGAGTTGAAATTTTACATTTGCTATTTGGAAGGTGGGACAATTTGAGGACAGTGCCTAAATTAACAGTATTCATAAACTCCAACAAGTACTGTTTCACCTTCATTCACATAACCAAAGGCCAAAGTCCTTACTCATGCCTGGGTGAAGTTCCTCATTTCAGCTGGTATGTGCAGATTTCCTTGTAGTTCACTTTAGAAAGGCTTCCCTTGCAAACAGTATCTAATGACCCACCTATAAACAAAACTCACCATTCTGTTTTTAATATTTGTATGTCACCAATTTGTATTTTTGTCTCAATAAATATGTCAACAGTGTTATCTGTGTTTGCCTATTTCTTTGACAGGTTTTCCTAAATTAAGCTAATAGGGCTGGAGCTGTGCTTCAGGAAGGGTAACACTTGCCTCAAATATGTAAGACCCTGCACTATCCAAACACCTATGAAAACAGTATGTCTAAAAAGTTACCTGCACATGAATGCTGCTTCAGGTTAAACTTACTGATAGGTACTTAGAGCCATTACAACAATCAGATGACTAAATTTAAACTTCGTCTTAATGGGAAGAGCCTTTACAAACCTGTCTTTATGAGCTGCCTTCCTCAAAAAAGGCATTTACTTGATTTTGGGCATGTTACTGTAAACCCACAACTCAGGAGGTTGACACAGGAATACCGGTGCAAATTTAAGGCCACCCTGGGCTACAGTGTAAGACCCTATCTTTAGAAATTAAAGGGCATGGCCATGCGGTGGTGCCTTTAATCCCAGCACTTGGGAAGCAGGTGGATCTCTGTGAGTTCGAGGACAGACTCAGAATCTACAGGGAAACCCAGTCTCGGGAAAAAAAAAAAAATTAAAGGGAATGTGTGCAAACTGTTAAATGCAGCCTGGTCGAAGTATTGCTCCAGACAATTTATTCTAAGCCAATCTACAAACTGTATTTGGGGACTACAGTGGATTTTGGAGTTTGTTACAAACTATATTTGTAACAGTTCTATATTACGAATATAGTTGCTATCTATAAGGTCTTCACCATCCTCATTTTTCAATGTTATAGCAAACAGTTTCCATTAAAGATGCTACCCTTTCTAGAATTCTGTTGAATCATTCTTGGTCTTTGGAGTATATCAAGTGTAATACCTGTTCACTTACCCCCTCAATGATTTCCATTGAATTTTAAGCTTCATACAAACCCCAAGAAGGATATGCTAACAATAAAAACAAGTTGTTCCCAAGTTAAATCTTTACTGTTTTTTTTTTAAAAATCACTTTAAGTAATAAAATGCTAGTTATATTAATAAACTCATTACTTATAAAAAAGGAATGTCAGTTGTCTGAATTATACTTTTTTCTTTAAGGCCTGAAATTATAATCACTACACACAACCTAGCACTTAAATGCTTAAAGTGATATCCCCAGACCTGACAGAGAAAAGTATTGTTATCCAAAGCCAGTGTCAGTCTCTGGGAATATCCCCTAAAATGTACATTTACACATCCCACTAATTAATAAGCACTCTTAATCCCAGACAATCCAATGAAGAGTTTACCACTGCTGGGCCAGAGGAGTACAGCTCCAGAGATGGAGCTGCCACCAAGACTGGAAAGCTACATGCAACCCAAGAATCAAGTCTCAAGATCTGAACAGTCTTGCGGACTCTGGAGAACCAAAAGATCCCCAATTTTCATATAAACCATACTTTGGACTTTAGTAAGCTGCTTTTTAAAGTGTGTATAAGGGGGGAAATACTAAAACTGTTTCCTATACATTTTAGAGAAAAGGGGTATGCCCTATTAAACGACAATTGTTTGGACCTAGATAATGGCTAAGAACTGGACTCCAAGGTCACTGTGTGTGAGGTCAGACAAGTTCCCAGTTACCTCTTCCAGCATTCACCAGACTCCAATCAAGCTTAAGTGTCAGATAAATATTATTAAGGAGAATATTAGAAAAACAAAAAGCTCTACCCTCAAAATCAGTATGTGATGATGGCCTAAGCTATCTTAGTTAGAAAAACACCTTTTTCATGAGGACAAAGCATTAGAAATTCTCAATGTAAATTAAACTCAATTAACCTGAAGTGGGGCAAATTAAGCACAAACTAACAATAAATGCCAATCCTAATTGCACTAAAGACAAAAGTATGTGCTGGCCTAAGAGTTCTTTCCTGGACCTTAAGTGAGCAAAAAGTCTAGTCATACAAGTAATGCAGTAAAAGACCCATTACAATGTTACAAATTTTCAGAATGCCTGAGGCATATATCTCCAAGAGTATAAGCAATGAACATTGTTTAGGTATCTAGCAAGGAAGCTAGCAATACAAACAGAAGGTTGTATGCTTACCTTCAACTTTTAAAGGCGTGCTATACATACAAATTAAAGATGGCAGCAGGCAGAATGCAGGGGCTCTTCTGTATACTGCAAACTCTGATAACTCTTGAGCTTTGCCTGATTATACTCTTTGAGATTTCTAATCAACCATACTTCCCACTAATACTGTGTGCCTCCACTATGAGAACTGTCAGCAAAACGTGCTTCATAAAGTTTTATTGATGGCATTTATCCCATGGTTTAACATGTTAATTATACTGTAATAAACATGGCTTTAATATTAAACTTTTCCTTATTATCCAAAGTCACCACAGTCCATTTCAGTAAATATAAAAATATATGCTTAATACTTTGTACAATACTGGTTTTTGGTCCAAACAAAACTGGATCAGAAAAGCCAATAAATTCAACTTTAAGAATCCCCAATTTTTTTTTTAAAGATTTCCAAATGGATTTAGGCAACTTTGAATAATGGGATTTACATAATAAAATCTGAGACAAGACTAAACAAACAACAAAAATATGTCTAACACAAAATTAAAATTTCAAGTTCACAGATTTATGTTATGCCAAAAGTACAGAAACAATATTGTATTTACAGAAGTTTCATAATAAAATAATGAAAAAGGCAAGACAGTCGATAGAATGAAAATATAGAAATAGCATATACTTATTAAATGGAGAATGAACTAGATCTAACAAGTCCTTAGCATGGACCATTCTTTAATCAGGCTTTCTCTATCAGAATTTTTCTGTGCACAATACATTCAACTCACTTCACACATACACCACCACAAACTCCGCATAGAAATCATTCATCTCAAAGTCCTCTAATCTATACAGGATTCTAATCTATACAGAATTCCCCAGATATAATTACAATTTCAATGCGTTCCAGTAACGCTTTATCAACGCACATAGCGGTGCAGACAGGATCTATACAAAGCCATTCACCGTGCAGGCTCTATTCCTGGGTACAGCCAGACTATGCCAATCAGTGAATAATGTGCTGGGTCATAAAATGTTTTTGCTGAAGAATCAGTCAGTCATCAGTCTAGCTATTATTTTCAAAAGAGAATGAGATACGGGAATGGGACTTTCGTAAAGAAAAATGAGGGCAATTCCAAAATTAAAGAAGTCCTTGGACAGATCTGACTTCCAATAAGCCCAGCATGTAGTACAATCCAGTAACTGAAAGCAGGTACTTGCTGCTGATAAACAGTTGGGTATAACACCTTTGTGACCTTTATTTCCTGCGTCTAACAGCAGTCTTTATCTTGCGACCAGAAACTGAAGTTCCGGAAGAAGAGAACATATTTTTCCCATTTGACCTGTGAAAATAAAACATTATGTTACATGACGTTCAGGACAGAGAACTCATAACTACTTAACATGACTAGCAACAAAATGGGGAGAAGTGAGGAAAATGCTTGTTACAAGCAAACACCTTCTGCTATACCTGGCCTATAACTTGCTGCTTCTGTTTCAGATTATAATTTAATCCCCAAAATTACAATATCATAAACTGATACTGGGTAGTATTTACTATTACCCTAACTACATTACTGCCTGATTTACTTTTAGAAACAGACAGACACATCTTTGCCAGTGTAAATTCTCAATGAAATAAAATCATCTCTTACCCCAATGTAAATGACGCTGGAGACTGGCTGAATGGGAAGCCCCCTGAACCTGAGGGCTGGGCTGAGGCTGCAGGCGTGCTGGGATTTGCACCAAATGTGAACACTCCTGATGGATTATTGTTTGTGAAGTTGAAATTTGTAGTGCTGCTGCCAAATTGGAAAACAGAACCTATACAAATTAAGCAGAAATATTCCATTAATGACACAATATTGTTTAAGATTGACTTTGACCTGGACATATTAAACTTGGGAAAAATTAAGATCTTAGCAAGGCGTGATAACGCACGCCTCTAGTCCCAGCACTCAGGATGCAGAGGGGAGAGAATCTATGTGAGTTCATAGCCAGCCTGGGTCTAAGAGCCAGTTTCAGGTTAGCCAGGGCTGCACAAAACAGAAATTTTAGAGCACACATGACCTAAGTACAAATACCAGAATGATGAACCCAAACCAATAACCAAACAAAACTAAGATGAACCTTACAAACCAATAACAAAACAAAACAAAAATAACCTAAAGGACAGAATACTCAGAATTCACAAAAATAAAAAAAATGTATATAACCCAAATATGAGACTTATCACCCAACAGTAGCAGCATGAGAACTGGTACCCCCAGCAGGAAGTTAGCAATAAATAAATACCTTTTAAAATATAAGGTATAACTTTCTATTCAGAGTGCACCAAGAGAAACACATGTGCTCCCCAATATCCTCTACTCTATAACATGCAAAACAGCATTTCTAAACAGCCAAAACTGACGCTAACACCCAACAGCAAATGAACAGGCTGCCGCTTCACTCTGCAGCAGTGACAAAACCACATGCAACAGCGCTACATGTAAAATTTAAGAGCCAAAGAAGCAAGACTACATCTAACATGAGCCCAATTGTATAGATAAGTTATCAGGTAAAACTTTTATTTTCTAGGTGTCAGGAAACATTAGAGTCCAATGGACAGAACAGTAATCACCATTAGAGTGAAGAGAGAGGACTGTGATCAAAATGACCTCCAATCACATGTGTCCTCCAGTTGTCTGTACACACATGCAAATGTCCATACTAGATGACTTTCATGTTTGTAACCTTTTCATGAGCTCATATTTCAGTTTAGAAAGATCAAATGGTACAATTGTGAGAGAATACAGCACTAAAACACAGTGCAATCAGTTGCATTTAAAAAGCCACAAGAACTTTCGATGAGATATGAGAGGTAACTAGCAGCATTATCCAAATGCTGTGAGGCAACTAAGCACAAGTAAGGTGGAACTTCCCAAAGGAAATCAAAACACTGCTCCACTGCAGCCTACAGGAAAACAGGGTGAAACACACCCATACCTAAGTCAGAGGAAGAAACGTTTTAAATATACTTTAATGCCATCAAATACTGTGACTAAAACTCTGTAATGTTTGTAGGTGGATGTAAAACACCACACTTCACTACTGTGTTAAGTCTAAAACATCAGAAAATAAGATACGCACATGGTTTCAAAATTCAAACAGAACAAAACAAAAAACAAAAAAAAACCACGCCAGCCTCAAAGTATAGATTCCAAGAGTCATTACACAACTTACTGGAATTGGGAGCTGTCCCAGAGCCAAATGCAGACTGACTAGGCTGCTGCCCAAACACAGGAGGTTGGCTGCTGCTTGACACTGCCCCAAAAGTAGGTGGTGGTGCGGGCTGGGAGCCAGCAGAAAACAATGATGTTGAAGACGAAATAGAGCCAAAGCTTGGAGGGTTCGGTTGGCTGGCACCTTGACTTTGTCCAAACGTTGGGGTCTGGTTAGCACCAAATGCTGGACTGGCAGATGGTGCTGAATGTCCAGTGCCAAATACAAAGGAGGATCCTGGAGGCAAAAAAATAAGTCAACAACATCAAGGTTTGTACTGAGATTACTCTGTAAACCCACAAACCAATTTCAGGCCACTTTACAGGCTCTTACCTCCATCGCAAGCTTTGAATGATTAGAACAATGACACTATTTTCTAAAACATGCACTAATTTAACAAAAATTTCAAAGAACAACCTTCAACCTTCTACTAGAAGAAGGGGTGTACTTAAGACGGGGTCTTATACTATTCCTCAGGCTAGCCCGGCACTCACTTAGCAACTCAGGCTTAACAATTTCTTTCTAAAATGATCTATCTTATATGTTGGGGAATATTATTTCAAGGTGTGTTACTTTTGTTTATACTGTGGAATATTTGTTTATAAAGACGTGTTGCTTTTGTTTATGCTGCATTTGATTAACTGTGAAGCTGTGATTCTTTGCCTGTCTAAAGCACCTAATAGTCTCATAAAGAGCTGAACGGCCAATAAAGAGGCAGGAGCAAGGACAGGTGGGGCTGGTAGGCAGAGAATATAAATAGGAGGAGAAACGAGGAAGAGAAAGGAGCAAGGAGAGAACAAGGGGAGGAGGACATTGGTGGTCAGCCAGCCACAAAGTAAGAGTGAAAATAAGATACACAAGAAGTAAGAAAAGGAAAAAGCCCAGAGGCAAAAGATAGACTGGATAAGTTAAGAAAAGCTGGCAAGAAACAAGACAAGCTAAGGCGGGGCAATTATAAGTAAAAATAAGCTTCTGTGTGATTTATTTGGGAGCTGGGAGGCAGGCCCCCCCCCAAAGAGCAAAGAACAACTAACAACACTTATAACTGACCTATAGGCCACTGTAGGAGAGCTCACATCCAATACAATCACTATTATTTGGCTGCTTCAGAATTTGACATTTCTTTTTTTTTTTTTGGTTTTTCGAGACAGGGTTTTTCTGTGGCTTTGAAGCCTGTCCTGGAACTAGCTCTTGTAGACCAGGCTGGCCCCAAACTCACAGAGATCCGCCTGCCTCTGCCTCCCGAGTGCTGGGATTAAAGGCGTGCACCACCACTGCCCAGCCGAATTTGACATTTCAAAAGGCAACTTGGAAAATTATATATTTTTCCTAAAAATCAGTTTTTTTGTTTTGATCTTTCTTTCTTTTTTGAGATAGGGTTTCTCTGTGTAGCCTTGGCTGTCCTGGAACTCACTCTCTAGACCAGGCTGGCCTTAAACTCAAAAATCTACCTGCCTCTGCCTCTTGAGTACTGGGATTAAAGGCACTCACTACCATGCCCAGCTTGAAAAAACTGTTCTTAAGAGTTAAATATATTCACAGGCTGGCAAGATAGCTCAGTGGTTAAGAGCACTGACTGCTCTTCCAGAGGACCCAGCTTCAATTCCCAGCACCCACATGGCAGCTCACAGCTGTAACTCCAGTTCCAGAGAATCTGACATCATTATACCAATGCACATAAAATAAAGTTAAATAAAGTTTTAAAAAGAGTTAAATATATTCAACCTGAACATAAACTGCGTTATTTCTCCACAGGTGAAAACTTACAACATTTAAAGGCACTCAAAAGCCACTTGAGCAAGATTATAACCTGCAAGAATGTGCTACAACTGTCACACTTTTCAGCAAAACCAATTCAACTACAAAATCTACTCTCCCCCTATCACTAAGTTACCTGAAGAGCTTGATGTGGTAGCTCCAAAACTGAACCCGGAAGATGCAGTACTATTACTGCTGGCTCCTGATCCAAACACAAATGGAGAGGCAGCTGAGCCAGCGCTGGATGTGGTGGCTGGCTTGCTATCTTGAGGAAATAACAAAGACTGAGATGTACTGGACTCTGTAGAGTTACCGAAGGCAGAGCTGCTGACAGGATTGCTGGCCTGTCCAAACACAAAGGCTGCCACAGGAGGGTTGGAGGAAGAGGTGGAACTACCAAATATGCCACCACTGGATGAAGTGGCTGGTGTGCTGGAACTAGAGGAACTGCTATTCAAGAAGCTAAAAACTGGCTTTGCTACACCTTGATCTGCAAAACAATAATTGAGAAACAAACATAAATCCTTAAGAACAACTTGTCTATCAAATTTTTCCTATTATATAAACTAAGATTATTTTTATATAGTCTGACTCATCAAATAAACATCTATTAACACTTTGAAATGTCAAAGTGTCTACTTTTTATGATTTATGGATTCTCTTTAGACAAAGACCTTCAAACATTCAAATAAAAAGTCCTGTGGCTATGTATATAAATTTAATATGAAATACACAGTGCCTCACATCCAAATCTAACTTGATATTATATTCAGAAACCAAGTCCAGATAGTGGAAGCGAGGTGTACTTTTATGTGTTTGACCGTACCGTTTGTCATTTTATAGCAGCAGAAATTTATCCACATGAACAAATCAACCAGTCAACCTCCTCACAATACTGACTGGACCTCAGCATTTGCTAACCCCTGCTAACTAGTGCACAATGTCACAATTGTGGCACCCTAAATTATCAATGTACACATCTATTTCCTTGGCTGTCACTGTCATCAGATTGTTGATTAGTGCCTGCATGCCATTCTCAAATTCCTCGTCCATTCACTTTTCCTACAAATTTCAGAAGTAGCTTAGCTTGACAAGATGTACAAAATCTAAGAACTGAAATGACGGGAACAGGAGAAATACTTTCCCCCGGGCATGGGTTCATTTTCTATGCTCTTGTACTTATTCAGCATTACCACCATTGTAAATTAGAACATACAAGTCATGTTTATGCTGTACAACTACTGATTGTCAACTTGGAGGGAACTTTTAGATTTTTACATGGTAATCATGAATCTACAATCCAACAAACTTTCCTTTCCACTTTCCCAGTATCTCAGCTCCAATGCTGCACAACATGCTATAGGTGAAGGTAAGATTTCATGATCAAATCTGATCAAATGACAAGTAATTTTAATTCTGATTTTTTTTTTTTGCAGGCTGTTTACAAATTTCCAAGTAAATATAAAAACTGCTCATGGCTATGTGAATTTCTCATTTGGGAGTTGATAATTCATTGAGTGTTTCCAAATTACTTTTCAAAAGCTGTTAATAAAAGTGTCCAATTTACAATCTTTGCATGTCTGAGAATAGCTACATTTTGCTTTTATGTCTGATCAAATCTGGCTAGTTACAAAATGGTTCAAGATTATTTCCTTTGTAGGGCGCTGTTTGATGCTGGGAATAATACCCAGGGCTTTGCCCAAGTCTTTGAGAGTATCCTCTCTACCACTGAATTAATAGCTAGCCCCGTCATTTCCATTTTTAAGACCAGTGTCCTTTTAACTTTTAACTGAATGTGTACAGGCATCAAATACCCCTGAAGCTGGAGTTACAGGCAGTTCTGAGCCACCTAAAATGGGTGCTGGGACCCAAACTTGTATCCTCTTTAAAGAGCAGTATGCATAGCTCCAGCCTCAGTGTCTTATTTTACATTCAGAAAATAGTCATGTCAATGCTCTAACATTTCCCTAGACCATTCAATTTCAAAGTCCCTACAAATGCAGCTGTCCGTCATTGCACTGCTCTGGGAAACCCCATTACAGTAATCAGACTAACTAGACGATGTTCTTCCTACTACTCCACCGGCCAGACAACTTTACTTCAACAACCTTCTTTAGCTTTTTAATGGGATTCTGTACCCTCCCCCTTTCTTAGTTCTCAAAATTATGTTTTCTTAGAGTTTAATTATATTTACTGCCTATGTTTCTCAAATGCTTTGACTCATTATCCATGAGTGATTGTTTACAAGTGATTATACTTATAGACAAAAACTTAACATAAACATTATGCATCAATTTTAATTATAATGTCCAAATGATAGAAAGACATATATAAAGTGTCCTATTTTGCACTTCCTATTACAGCTGTATTTCACAAAATTAGATCCCATCAGAGCCATGGGTATTTGGTTCGATTAAAACAGAAAAGTCTGAGCTCTTTCTTCAAGACTTCTAAACACAACTTGCAAAAAATATTTTTTTAGTACTTACCAGTTGTAGTACTGGTCTGATTTCCAAACGAAAAAGTGGGCTTGGCTAGCTGCTCTGACTCTTTCACAGATGGTTTTGCCACACTGAAACTGAATGTCGGCTTGGAAGAACTCTCATCTTTGGTTTGCTCCGGATTTCCAAAGGAAAATACTGGTTGAGACTTTGGCTCCTCATTGTCAGCTTTCTTTCCAAATACCAGAGAAGTAGAAGTAACAGGTTCTTGCTGTTTCTCCTCTGTCCTTCCCAAAACAAACATTGAGGCAGACTCCACTTTACCAAAAGTGAACCCGCCCTTGGTGACAGAAGAATCTTCTTTCTTTGCTTCTGTTGTCTTGTATGTGAAAGGAGTCACCGAGACACCCTTAGTTTCTATGGTTCCAAAGTTGAAGCCACTCTTGTTATCTGAGGTCACTGTGGTGTCAGTAGCAGCAGTGGGAGGATTACTAACACCTGCACCAAAGCTAAAGCCTGCAGATGAAGACTTAGGGAGCTCCTCTTTCTTCTCTTGCTGCCCAAGAGTAGATACCCCAAACTGAAATGGAGCTGAAGAAGCTGGGTTGCTTATGCCAGAAGTCAGTCCAAACTTAAAATGATCATTCTTGCTGTCATTTTTAATTTCTTCAGGTTTGGAATCAGAAGTCACTCCAAATTTAAAATCTCCAGTTGGTTTAGAAAATTTAAAGTTTGTATTCATGGAGTTTGTAGACCCAGAGTCTGATGAAGCGCCTAATTTGAATCCTCCCTGATCTCCAAATTTAAAATTTCCAGTGCTTGTAAAAGTTTGTGAAAGTCCAGAAGAGGATGCTGGAATACCAAATTTGAAAGCTGAGGGTGCTGGATTTAAAGATGAAGAAGATGTCCCAAAGCCTTCAAAAATAGAAAACACAAAAAGACACCAAATTAATGTGCTTAGCCTGAAAGCCACATCATAGGACAGCTCGGAAATGGCCTATATGCCACTTCCATCTCTAAGACTGGAAGGTCAAGAAAGGTAAGAGAACATGTGTCGGTGAGGATACTGAGAACAGCAGGTACTTCCCCATCCAGTAGCTAGAGATCGAAACTATGAATGATTACAAAAAAAAAATCGAAATCATATATCCTCTAAGACTCAACAATTTTAGAGCTGGGATTTGTCTTATGATAAATTGAGACACACAAAATACTGTGAGGTCCAGGCAGCTTAAAGGATAAAAAACAAAAACATGGCAAAAGTAACCCTGGATAAAAACCAATGTGAAAACAAAAGGTAGGTGATAGACAACATTCCTGACAAGAAAGAATGATATCAGAGTATCTAGAATGGCAGTGTTTGCTTAGGACAGGTATAAAAAGCAATTTGGAAGGTAAAGCATTGCACTAGCCATTGTTACTACCTTTGGGGAAGAGACAAAAACATGAAAAAAAAAAAAGAGACAGGAGAGATAGGAAATAAATTTTCTGTGATTCTTGTTCTCAATTTTTAAATATTATAACTGTGTTGTTGACAAAAGCATTTAAAAGTATTTAGCATTTAAAAGATACAAAATGAGGCAATATTTATAAAGGTAAAATCACTGCAGTGATTAAGACCAAATTCTATTTCCTTAGTGTTTTCCTGTTGCTAAAGAAATTGAGTATAAGGTACTTGACTGATTCAAACCAAGGACCATTAGACGGGCAAGACAACCAGCCACACATTACTCACCCATAAATGAAAGCAAAGAACAGTCAAGCTTTTTCTATGAACTTTTATCCTCAGATAAACCATCAATCATGCCAATCATGTAGACTGACATAAAGTGACTGAGATGGATCAAAACTTTGGCTTTTGATTTGCAATGTATGAAAGCCATTAGAGACTGAGGTAAATTATAAATAAAGCCTAGATATAGAAAACCTTCCATCTTGGAGGCTAACTCCATTCAGAGATTCCCTATCTTCAGACCTAAAATTTCTAAAGTATTTCTGCTTTCCTAAGCTTTCCACAACTTTGACTATAAAGTCTACATGGAACTACTCAAATGGGTTGTCAAAATCTGAAAACACCAACCTTCATATATTTAGCATCAATGACCATCTAAGGTTCTTCTTTTACTTTTATGTATTAAAATATTAAGAAGGCTGGGCTTGCTGGGCAATGGTAGTGCATGCCTTTAATCCCAGCACTCAGGAGGCAGAGGCAGGTAGATCTCTGTGAGTTTGACACCAGCCTGGGCTACAGATAGAGTTCCAGGACAGGCTCTAAGGCTACACAGAGAAACTCTGCCTTGAAAAGCCAAGGAGAAAAAAAAAAGGTCAGGCTTTTGGGTGATGCAAATACTAGATTACTGGCCTATGCCACCATTTGTGCTAAGAGTTCTCTTATACTCAGACATACTCAGGGGCTAAATGATTTAAAGTAAAGTCCTAAGGGTATTAAGTTTTCAGTTATGGAAGAGTCAAGTTCATACCCCAACCTGGAAACTGAGTAACACAAAATTCCTTACCCAGATACACAGATCTTGACATTAAGATGCAACTAATTTGATTTTACTGTCATCCACAAATACAATAAAAAAGAAAACAAACAAAAACCTCATTTTCCATAATTACTCACTCAGAAAATGGGTTCCTTGAAAAACAAATCTGCCCCCACATATTCACTTTTAACTAGGTATTAGCGAGAGCTTCTTTGCCAATGCCTTACCTTTAAACTCTGACTTTGTGCCTGGCTTTGCACTTTCACATGCTATGCACTTGGTAGAGTCTGCTTTATTTTGCACTAGGCACACTTCACAGTCCCAGCTGCCCTCAGGTTTTTTGAACTTATCCAATCCTAGACAGCCTCCAGAAGACAGAGAGTCAGAGACAGGGCTGCTGTTTGAGGCAGATACCGAACCTAGAAGCAATGGGAAAACTGATGAAAATTTTAATTTACATTATCATACCACCTTTGGGTAGCCCTGAACATCCTGGAACTCACTCTTGTAGTATCATTTTAATGACACCACAGACTACACATTTTCAAATTTCCTTAACCTTTCCTATTAAACCATACACACAGCCAGAAAGGGAGCCTTATATTGTTCTAAATAGGACAGACTTCTCATATTTCATTTAACACTGCAAATGAACATCTTGCTATAACCTTAGTGAGCTTACTCAAATTCAAGTTTGAGCTAATCCCAGTTTGTTTGTTTAAAATTTGGGGCTGGAATAATGGTTTAGTGGTTCAAGTGCTTACAAACAATCGGAAGGACTATAGTTCCAATCTGAGATCCCTGAGAATTATAGGCATACCCCACCTATAATTCTATCCTTGGAAGGTGAAAACAAGGGAACCTTCAGAGAAAGTTAGCTAGCAAGCAGACTAACCACATTAGCAAGCTCTGTGTTTTAATGAGACCCAGAATCAAAATATAAGAGGGAAAAAGACCAGGCCACCACAGACACACATACCATATACATGTACACAGCCCACACAGACACATGGGATGAGAAAAACAGGTGGGCTATTGTTTTCACAAATTAGGGGCTAAGACCTGGAGAGATGGCTCAGTCAAATACATATCTTTCAAAAACAAGAAACTTGAATTTGATTCCCAGTAACAACATTTAAAAAGAAAATGTGAAAAATTAGGGGTTTTAAGACTAAATTGCTGCTGGGTTTGCTGGCACATGGCCTTTAATTCCAACACTCCAAGAGACAGGCAGGCAAAGCAGATTTCTGAGTTCAAGGTCAGTCTGGCCTCTATAACAAGTTTCAGGCCAGCCAGGGCCACACATGTCCTTAATAATGTCCAAATTCCTTCAATTATTACAGACATGTAAAATACAAGACCTAAATTTCAGGCAAAACACAAAATGCATGGCCATCTACATTGAAATTATTTGAAAAATAATTTTCCCACAGACCAGCCCCATGCCTATTACTTTTACACATTCTCACTAGAAGCTATTTTACAGGTATTTATTAATATAACTGAATTATAAGACATAAAGATTACTAAAATGATGTGAAATGTATGCTCCTAGTCTAAAAGGGAAAAAATGTAAACAAACGGGTGGCAACACAACCAGCAAGTGACAGATCTTAAGTGTGCAAAAGAGGACGAAAACAGAAAGGAGTAAGAAAATAAAGGTAATGACTCACTCAAATGACACTGAAAGAAGGAATCAAGGTATGATGTATAAACCAGAGCCCAGATACAGCCATTTATCCTTGGGTCCATCTAAACAACCTCCACCTGTTCATTCTCCCATAGTTATGGAAACAGTCTCAGCAGTTTTAAATATGTTGTTCTCTTTTGCCAGCAAAACTGCTGTCTGGTGTCCATCACTGATCCACTACCCACATGACAAAGTCTCTCTCACCTTCACTGATGGCTTTAAGCACTAGTATAACCATTTCCTCATCTCTATCTGCAACCCACACTTCCCTGCTCTTTATAAGCTTATCTAGAAGGACCCAGTCTTTTTATTTCCCAAGTACAATCAATCTATCTGAACCTTCTGCTATTCTTGAGTCTTCTCATTTCTTTTCGAGAATTTCATGCATACAATGTGTTTTCATCATATCCACCTCTCCTCTACTCCAAGAACTCCCATGACCCCCACACACATCTAAAAATGTATGTCCTCTTCTATAATTGTTATATAGATGTATGTAAAACACACGAAGTCTTACCCTCATGTTCATGACTGTAGACTAACCACTTGGACATGAGCAACCTATCAGGGTGGTCATAGCTGAAGAAAACAGTCTCCCTCCCTCAACAGCCAATAGCAAACAGGAATGGGACCTCGTAAGCCCCTCTCCCACTTGTGCTGGAATGTTGACAGACATGCATGGTCTTGTGCAGGTCTTATGCATGTCACTGAAGGTTCATGAGTGCAAGAACTCTGTCACATCTAGAAGAAACAATTTTGCGGTATTCTTCCCAGCCTGATCATCTTTTCTATGGATAGTTCCCTTACTAAAACACTTAGTCTTGGTCTTATTTTAGTCACCTTCTTCAGAGATTATTCTGCCACACTGTTTTCCTCTGTATGGTTAATCCAAGTTCAATGTTTGATTTCTTCCAGGCGCTTAAATTCACAGGAGTTCAGCTTGGAGCTCTATCCTTTAGTTTACTCAACTCACATCTACTCACTTCAAATATCAAATATCTACTGGGATGTAGATCTCCTTGATCTACATCCCAGTCCTAAGGATCTGTAGTCCCTATGATGTAGCCAAAGGCCTCACATATATATCTGAATACCAACTTCAGCAGTGTGAAATTAATCAATATTTAAGCATACATTGTTCTAAATCTTCCCTTATCAACTCCATCATCTCACTCCTTATCACCATTATCTGCCATTTACATTACTCATAATCTTCCTAAGATGCCTTTCCAAACTCTGCTGCCTTGAAGTGCACTGTTCACAACCATTCCTAATTCTAGTTCTAGGGGATCTGATGCCCTCATCTGACCTCCATGGTACTCATACATACATTCATACATGCAGACATACATATAACACATATAGGCAAAACACTCATAAAATAAAACAAATAAATCTATAAATAACTTTAAAAATAAATAAAATTTAAGCCTAGAAACATGACTCAGCACTTAAGAGTACTTGCTGTTCTTTAAGAGGATTGGAATTTAGTTCTCTCTAAGTCCAGTCCCAGGGAATCCAATACCATCTTCTGGCTTCTACAGGCTAGCACATGTGCTTATAAACAGATACACAAACACACAATTTTTTCCCCAAAAAAATAAAATGAGGGCTGGAGGCAAAGGCAAGTGACTTCTAGTTCCAGGCCAAATTTGGTTTGTGTGTACATGTATGTGTGATATGTATGTTATGTTTGTATCAAGTTCCAGACCAGCAATGCTTACATAGTTAGAACCTCTGCTTACATAGTTAGAACCTATCTAAAAACTAGTAAGAAAAAAATTAAAATTTGACCAAATCATCCCTGTGCTGAAAATGACGGGGCATTGTGCCCAGAATAAAGCTGGTGTTGTTTTCATAGAATTCCATTGTTCCTGCATAAATTTACTTCCTGATTTCATTCCAGACGGGTTTCATTACCCATCTGTCAACTCAAGAGTTCTAGTTTCCTGCATGCCTTTTCTGAGGGAAGAAGACAGTGCCAGATGGGAAGATTCAAATATTTTGAATGAGGATTCTGATAGCTCATTTTTGACACCAGAAGAAATTAGAAATAGGGGAGCATGATTCAAGAGCTCAGGCAAGGAACAGATCTCCACATTACAGAAGTAACTACATACTCACAGCTAATGTAACAAAAGCAGGAGTCTTAACTCCTAACACAAGCATGTTAATTACTATCCATATTACCACATACTCCCAAAACAAATTTAAAAATGAATCTGCAGTAATTCTAACTTTGAACAAAGACCTCAAACCAAATTCCATTTCTCTAACCAAGCTAAGAGTTTTTCACCAATTAATTAAATTGCAATCACTGCACAATCTGGTAGACAGCACATGGCTACAGGTGGCACCAATAAATAAAGAAAACAGACACTAGCATAAAGCATGACTGCCTACCTCTTAAAGAAACTCCTGTAAATGACCACTCCCCATCCTCATTTCTACAGACAAAAGAAGACAAGGCATGAAGGTCTGAGAAAGACTACCCCCTTCTGAGAGTTTTCAGTTATCTTCATTTGTCAACCACATCAATTATCACAAAGAGGAATATTTCCAATAACAGTACACAAAAACAGCAGATATAGTATAGAATTAACCAGTTCACAATGTATTCTAAGTGAACAGGTAGTCTAAAGTTAACCATAAGGTGGTTTTTAAAAATAAAGGTGTAAGAAGAAATGTTCACCTGCAACCGTTTAAAACACTAAGACTGTTATTAACTGTTTCACAGTTAAGTATTCTACTAAGTAATGAGCAAAACTATTCCATACAGCCCATACAGCTGTAAAACATACCTGGTTTCTCAGACATACAGGAGACACATTTATTGTCTTCGGCCTTATTACAAACACAGCATACTGGACATTCCCAAGATCCCACAGGCCTTTTGAATTTCTCTCCAAATCCTAGTGTACCAGTGCTCACAGTGCAGCTAGAAGAGGAAGCAGTCACAGGATTTTCTGAAGCCACCGCCAATGTAAGGACTCGCTTCACACCAGTGCCAGGTTTGGGTGTTTCACAGGCTACACATTTTACTGCTTCAGGCTTATTTTGCACTAAACAGGTATCACAATCCCAAGTTCCTACTGCTGGTTTAAATTGATCTCCAAAGCCTGTCCCTGATGTAGAAGCTGGTTTGTCACTTTTGCTTGGTGTCCCAATTCCAGCCTGTTTAGCAGTTTCTTTCGGTGACAGTTTTGCTGCCTGACAGGCTATACACTTATTGTCTGTGATTTTGTTCTGGAGGAGACACGTGTCACACTGCCATGATGATCCAGCTTTTAAACTTTCTCCAAACTCAATTCCACTAGAAGAAAAAGTACTTATGGCTGGTCTTGTATAAACCACTGAGCTTGTAGTGGTGGGCTGAACAGCAGGAGAATCAACCTTTGGTGATATAAAACCTACAGTGGGGAAATAAAAGAATGTTCTTTTAAAATGAGGCAGTGAGTTCTAATCAAAGCATTAACTGCAATTATTATTATGAGAGGAAAACATTTACATTATCACCAAGTTAATACTCTCCAAGAACTACTAAGGTTTTGTTGATTACCTACACAATCATATTTAATCTGGGTACATATGACACTTAAACCTACTTAAAATTCTATAAATATAAGAACAGATCATCTTTACACTACACATCACTTTCTCCCTCTAAAACTTTCTAGTCTGATGTTCTCATTTGAACTTACTGTCAGGTATCACTGTTGTCCACATTTTATTCTGCCTCCCTGCAGCAATGAACTTAATACTCTTCTTAGTCTTCCTCCTCATCCATCCCTTGTAGGTACTCCCACAGCTAAGTCAAACAACCTTAATATCTATAATCTTTGAGTGTTGCCTAGTCTTAATCCAATGCCGTGGTATCGTCTACCTTCAGTAACTCTAGCTAAGTCAAACAGGCATTAACTATCTGACAGAAGTTCCTCCAATATACAACAGGATTGTAAGGATATTTTGTTACACCTCACTATCTAGCTGAGGGCAACCTTGAGCGCATCACCTCCTGCCTCAATCTCGAGTGTTGGAATTACATTGTACAGCACCAAGCCTAGAACAAGGATTATCTTTAATTACAGTAAGCTTTAAAAAGGCATAGTTTGATGAAAATCCCAAAGATGTGGCAAACCCTCTGGATAGGCCTACAAATACAAAGTGATTAAGATCCAATCTACGCTCACAAAGGATTTTGGTGACATAAACTGAAGTCAAATGCATGAAATCTCTCTTCAATACAATTTCAGAGTACTTTTATTTTGTTTATTAATGGTTATTAAAGGCGTATTTTGACAACCAAGAAAAATACTCACATGAAACTATGGGTTGGAATGGTAGGGTATGGTAGGGTATCTTTCATTAAACTGATTCACTGAACTACTGACACAGTGCCCTGGAAATGTCTTTATTTAAAACCCGTAATGTACCTTTCACATTATACACACCAGCAGGGATCTAGTTTTCCAGCTTTTAGTGCCACAGAAAAGAAGATGGGTAAAGGTGTTCCAGTGATAAGATATTATCCAGCTGGGTATAGTAGAGCACAATTTTAAGCCCAGCACTAAGCAAGCAGAAGCAGGCAAATCATTTTGAGTTTGAGCTCAACCTGGTTAGCATAGTGACACAATGAGTTTCCAAGCCAGCCAGGGTCACACAGTGAGACCCTAAATTCAAAAAACGTAAAATAAAAAACCCACTGAATTGCTTTTAGCCTAAAGGGAATACAATCCACGAACTTCTGTCTACTGCCCATGATGAGCAGTTCCCTATTAGTTATGGGTTTAATTGCAATCAGTCAGGCTGGCAAAATCACAGTAGCAATTTTCTGGGAGCCACTGCATGTTCTTTTTCCTTCCTTTGTCAGATTTTCCCAATTCTGTTTAAAGTTTAATTAAAGGGAGCAAGATTATGAAGACAAAATGTAGCTCTAAATATATGTGTGGTGAAAAAGCTACATATTTGGCCTTGCATGATAATTGGTTAATTCTAGTCCATGTACTTTGAAGTTCAGCCATACTTCGTACTACCTATAAAGGAAGGAAACTGAACCCAAACAACCTAATCCTTTTAACCTTGTTATAAAGGACAACAAGGTTACTTTTTAAACCTTAATCCATTATTTCTCAACCTTAATCCATTATACACTGAATACACACGTTTGCTGAGTAAATATGCATTCTTTCTGGGCTATTGGGTTACCTTATTTAGAAACAACCTTACATCTAAATACTATTCATTACAATTCAAACTATAAAAATTCTCTTTAACTTCAAACGGAAAAATGTATTCCTATTTAATTTCTAGTCATCCTCTTCAAGTAACCTGTTACCCTGACCTGATCATTACATGTTTTTATATGTACTCACTCGGGTATAATATAATTACACTATACCTGAGTACATATAAAAATGTTAATTAAAAAAATAAACATTGCACTAACTACTAACTTTCAAGTCTTGAGCATTATCCTTCAAATATGTAAGCCAACTTGTACATATACCAAACTAGAAAATACTTTGAGATGGTAATCCAATGCTCTCATCAGAAAAAGGCATGACAATAAAAAAGACAGAAAAGGGTGACATCTTCTCTTTCTATATTCACAACTTAAAGAGAGATTTCCCTATTCATAGATTCTTTGAATGACAAAGAACTAAGTGAAGGTTTCTAATACAGTTCTCACCAAAGAACTGACACAGTACAATATCTACTAGATTCACAAGTCACCTTTCTATGCACGTACTTGTATTTTTTTGAAACTTAAATTTTAACAACACTCATGACACCGTTAAGTTTCAATAGAGATTTTTACAAGGGCAGCCACTCACTCACCAGGGGTCTTCAGAATGTCTAGAACACTTCCTTCTCTTAGAATCTTCGCAGGTTTAAAGGGGTCCTCACAAGTGGCACTTAGCTTCTTATAGTTTGAACTATTCACTACAGTGTTATCTTGAGCTGTAATTTTTAAAATTATAAAAGTTATTAAGCCAAGAAAAAATACCAGTGGATTAGAGTTAAAACAATTTCAAAAACAACTTTTTGATCAGTTTCTAAAACTTTTAAAGTCACTGCAATTCAAAAATAATGGACAAGTAAGAAAGAGCAGAGGTAATCTGCCATTGCAAAAGTAAAAACGATTTCTTACATTGTACATTCCCTCACAAGCCCCCACACAGAGAAAAATAAACAACTGTCAGCCAATGAGCTCCCTGGAAGACAAACTGAAGCAATAGCCATATATGACAAATGGGAAGTTTGTCCAATACCTGAAATAATAGATTTGATCAATAGCAACTGAAAAATCAAACCAAAGTCATTTTCAACTGGTTTCACATCTAGAAACCCATACTGTGATTAAAAATATCCCTGTTATAGTACAACTGTGGTAAACAGATCAGAAAATAAGATTTATATCTAAAGATTAGCAGCTGCTGATAATGGCTGGATGAGTGATTATCAGACTTTGCTTTCACATTCCATAATCATAACTTTATTGATTTTAGTAAATATAAGGCAAAGTAATTTTTACTAGTTTTCTTTTAATATTTGTATGCTTTGCCTACACATATGTATATGCACTATGTGCATGTCTGGAACGCATAAAGGTCAAAAACAAGTCAGATCTCCTGGCAAAAGAATTAAGAGATGGTTGTAAACAGTCATGTAAGTGCTAGGAAATGAACCCAGGACCTCCATTAGAATAGTCAGTGCACTCAAGTGATGAGACAATCTCCAATCCTCTAAAAACCAATGTGGCCAGATGTGGTGATGCCTTAACCCCAGCAGTAGGGGGAAAACTCAGAGGCAGAGGAGCGAGAATCTCTGTGAGTTGGAGGCCAGCCTGGTCTACACAGTGAGTTCCAGGACAGTCAGGGATGTACAGAGCCTGTTGAAAAACAAAATCCCAGCCCCCACGAAAAAACAACAAAGTGTCAGAATAAAAACTAGGGCTAGAGTGACCACCTAACATGAGCAAGGACCAGTAGAGGTGCGTGAGTGAGGAGTGGGGGAGGGAGTTTGTGAGGGAGGGAAGGAATGTGTGTGTGTGTGTGTGTGTGTGTGTGTGTGTGTGTGTGTGTGTGTGAGAGAGAGAGAGAGAGAGAGAGAGAGAGAGAGGGAGAGAGAGAGTCTGTGTGTGTCTGTGTCAATCAAGCCATTTCTTCAACATGGAAAACAAGAGTTTTTAAGACTTAATGCTACTCTCCAGCTTCATGAAAAGCACATGCAAGTGAGTTCACTGTGCTTCTGCTCCTATCCCTGTGCTGTTTTCTTTTCCTTCTTGTGTAAATTATCCTTGCTCAAAATTCTTGACCTGGGGATCTCAACTCAGATGTTTTCTTATTTCCTAAACACCAAAAACCACCACTACCGCAAAAACCTGTTTTAATGACCTGACTAATTTCATTCACTTGGTTTCTTCAATTCAGAAATGATGCATCACTTATTTGATGAAGCCTAAAATGCATAAATAAAAACGTTTATGAAGTCAAAGTAACCAACACTCAGGTTCACCACAACTACAATGTAAATAAATCTTCGGTTTGTACTAAGATGTGACAAACACTTAATGCCTTATTCTGCCTACCTATAGTGAAAAAATGCAATATCATGGCCAGCTCACCATAAAGCAAACTACAACAATTAAATGTGACTCACTATAATAAAGAGCACTGCTAGAATAGCTTCCATTGACTTTTCAGAGCTGATTTTCTTCAAATGTAAACACTTTCAAGAATGACCAAAGGAAAATTTGAAATGTTCTTCTAACATAAGGGTTTGTTTGTGGTTTTGTTTTTTGTTTTTTTTTTTTTGGTAAAGATTGTGAAACATATTTTTCACTTACCTGAACTACTTAAAATTGGTTCTGAAGAACTATTAAAACCAGAAAGTTCTGTTTTTGCAACAGGCACACTAAACGTAAATCCAATCTATAATGAGAAAAGATATTTTAAGCTGTCAAAATATCATGAAGTAACAGAACTCAGTTTTACATTAATCAAAGGGTATACTAAATTTTACTGATTATAAGTAAGTTTTTCCTATTTTGCAATTCCTAAATTTATAACTCATGAACTAAATACCTAGTACCTTGATGCATGGCTCTAGTCCCATATCAGGGAGGCTAAAGAAGAAAGAAGTACCTGAGCCCAGTTTGAAGTCCGCCTAGGCAACATAACCAGATACTATCTCAAATAAATGAATAAAAACTGTATGTACTGAATAAAAAAATTACATTAACAGCACGGCATGTAGTTTGACAGCATTTTTAATTCTTTATGCATTTTCTTCTATCAAAGCATTGCATAAAACATTCAGGAGATCTTAATCTCCAGGTCCTGGACCTTTGAACACCATCTTATAAATATGAGGTTTGGGGGACAAGAATGCAAGGAAACTACATTTACCTGTAATGTCTAGCTATGACAAAAATAAATAAAATAAAAAACAAGCATACAACCAAAAACCTAAAACCAAGCCAAGTGTGGCCTCTGACCCCAGCACTCAGGAAGCAGAAGCAGGTGATCTCTGTGAGTTCAAGACTAGACTAGCCTATATAATGAGTTCCAGGCCAGCAAGGGTTACACAGTAGGATCTTTTCTCAAAAAACAAACAAAAAAAAAACAAACCTAAAGACAGTATGTAAAGATGATATATATGATGGAAGTTTAGACAGCAAGAACATTAAATGTATATATTATTCTTACCCAAATAGTTCCCAATTACAAAGAAATAAATATATACTGTATAACAAGATCCCAAAGAGAATTTTAAAAATTAAAAGTGATTCAGGAGATTTTAAATGCAATGATGTAGCTGCTAAGGTCTTTTCATCTAATCTATGGCAGATAGCAATTAATCAGCATTATAGGACTCTCTGGAGTTACAAGGGAACCCTGGCTATATACATCAAAGCCATATTAAATTTCTAGAGTACAAATGAATCCAAATGAATGTCCTTCTTTGGGAATAACTGGAAAAATGCTAATGAAATCAAAATATCTTCACTTTAACTACACAAATGACACAGAAAAAAATGCACACACACACATATCTAAATATGCACTAAAAAATTCAAAACACCTGTTTGTTGTATACTGAATTTTTAACTTGAAGAAGTGTTTGACTACCAATGAAATCTTAGGTTTGATTTAAAAATAAAACACTCTGGCTTTGGAGAGCGCTCTTTTTTGGTACTTACAGACGCTGGAGGTAGCACATCTGCCTGCGTAGACTTGACAATGGGAGATGAAAATGTGAACACAGGACTGCCAGTGCTGCCCAGAGACGTCTGAGCCTGCATTTTTCATAGTAATGAGAAATGACACAAAAAGAGATTATTTAAGAATGAACGATAAAATAGACTTTAGGAAATTATTTCAAAGAAATAATAGCACTCTTTCCACTTAAATTTAAAACACTTTTGACTTCTTAAAACAAAACACTAACTAGCAACTGCTTTTCCTGAACTGGGAATACTGTTTGGAAACCAACTTTCTCATTTTTGGTCTAGAGCATAGATATAGACTGTTATCAGATTGGAATAATCCCACTGTAAACATACATTTTAAAAAATAAAACACCCTTTTCATTCTTAGGGTGGGAATGGAGACTTTCCAACATGAAAAAGGCCCTAGAATTAATTCCCAGCACCAACTCCCCAATATTTTTTTCATTTTTCTCTTTTTACTTTGAATTACTTTTACAGTGAAAAACCACTTTATAAGAAAGTACTGGATTAAAAGGAGTAAGAACAGAAGTCACTCCACTCATAGAGTGGTTCTGTACCTTGTTCGGTAAGGACTGAGAAGAACTGACTGCTGACGATGAGGAAGCAGGGGTCACAGGGGAACTAAAACTGAAGATAGGCAGTGAGGAGCTGCTGATTGGTAGAGAGATCTGCGGTAACACTGGTGCTTCCACTTCCTAAAACACAGCATGTTTTGTAATGATGTCATCTTTTATGTCATATTTTCATCTACTTATTTTCAAGGAGAATTGATAGTTATGAGCAAGTTTAAACAGGAAGAAAATAGGCCCCATGCAATAATATAACAAGAGGTCTTGAGTTAAAAACCTAAAGACTTAATTAAATTCCCAGTTGTGCCACCAACTGCCATGTAATTTAATTTCGGCGCCAATTTTCTACTTTATAAAAATGAGAGGGGAGCTAGCAAGTTGCTAAGTAGGTAGAACTGCTTGCTGCAGAAGCTTTGGCATCCTGAGTTCTATCCCCAGAGCCCAAAGGGAAAGAGGAGAACCAACTCCTAAAAGTTGCCCACTAACTTCCACACATGTACCATGGCACATGTGTGCTTCCTTCCCCCTGGTACCCTCAACACCTCCCTCCCTCCTCCTTCCTCTCTCATGGAAGGCCATGAGAATGATTTTTTCTCTCTCTCTTTCTCTCATTTTTTTATATGGGGGACAATGCAATGTCTTCCTCTGTACCACAACTATGGTTCCACTACAACACAAAGCCATACATGGTCTTGGGAGAACAACCATGTACGCATGTCCCACATACCAACATATGAAATATCTTTTTAAAAAGCAAAGCAATACATCATAAAAACTACAAATTGTACCTATTTTATGATCAAAGAACATTCAAAGCTCAAGTTTTCTGTCAAGAAGACAGGGACATGTTGTCAATTCACAACACTCCAGTGACAAAGCAGAAACAACCTCCAGACCAGCAAGTAGCCAAAGCTTTCAACGTCTATAATCCCGACTCTCCTGGCAGGGCAGAATATGGCAGGGCACATAAACCGCCAAAGTTTTCATTCTAGTGCTTGAAAGGAACAGCAGAAAAACTAACCAAGAAAATGATAGAGTAGAAAAACTGCCACTTCCATAACAAGCTATAAAACCAAACACTAAGAGATATGGCATTCAACTTTAAGTTAAACATAAACTGAACTCAGTGACAAAAAGCACTTTTCTGAAGTGTGAGGACCTGAATTCAAATCTGAGAATCCACACAGATCCAGAGGCAGGTGAACATCTGTAATCTCAGTTCTCCTTTGACAAAATGGGAGGCAGAACTTTTGCTAGCCAGCTACCGTGGCATGCATAGCTATGAACAACAGAGACCCAGTCTCAAACAAAGGGGAAAGCAAAGATCAATGTCTGAGGTTGTTCTATGACCTCTACACATGTACCCTGGCACGTGTGCCCACATTCACACATACCAGAAAAAAACTCACCATCAATGAAATATAAATCTAAGTTTTAAACTTCAAAATATACTTATGGAACACACTAAGGGTCACTAAGCATACTGAGAAATATTAATTAGAAACAAGCATTATGTCCCTGGGGTTAGAGAGATGGCTCAGTGATTAAGAGCAGTTCCAAGGGATCCAGGTTCAATTTCCAACACATATATGGTGGCTCACAACTGTCCATGGCTCCAATCTAAAGAATCCAATGCCCCCCATAAGTATTCTATGCACATGATGTAGATGTAACTTGCAGTCAAAACACCAATACATGTAAAATTTTAAAAAGCCCCACATTCAAAGTTTAAATGAACTAGTAAGTTGAATATCTTAGAGGGTAGTGAGGGCCTTAAATGAGTTAGCTTGGCTGAAATCACTTTTAAAAACTGAAGTGGGGAGGGGGGCTGAAGAGATGGCTCAGCGATTAAACTGGCTGCTCTTCCAGAGGTCCTAAATTCAATTTCCAGCAACCACATGGTGGCTCACAACCATTTATATAGTGGAGGCTGATGCTCTCTTCTGGCATAAAGGCATACATACATATAGAGTACTCATACATAAGAAAAAATAATGAATCTTTTTTAAAAAAAAAAACTGAGATAAGAGCAGTTTCAACTCAAAAGGTAGAAAATGAGCAAACACCAGTCAACTTAACCAGTCTTCAATTAGTCGCTATCCTCTATATCCAAGCAACACCTAAAATGCAATTACTTTTAAAATTGTATTTCAATTGGGGGAGGGGGTGCCCACACATATGCCATAGAGCACATGTGGCAGTTAAAAGACAACCCACAGAAGTCAGATCTCTTCTTCCACAATGTAGGTCCCAGGATGGAACTCAGGTCACCAAACTTAGCAGCAGGCACCTCCCACCCACTGAGCGACCTCACCAGTCCAAGAACTCAACCTTATTTAAAAAATAATCCCATAGGAGAAAAAAATGAATAAAGAAAAACCTAAATGGCCACAAAACACATCCAAAAGTCTACTTCTTCCCATTAAACAAGAAAATGTAAAATAAAACCCAATGACATTTTATAGCTATCACACCAGCAATGAATCAAAACAAAACAAAGTGCTAAGAAAAAGGAATAAATAAATAAAAGGTCCACCTATGATCATGTGAAGTGTTGTGAAGAGGAATACAGTAAAGTCAAACATATTTAAAGACATGTGCCAACCCCTGCAGTCCAACAATCCCATTCCTAGGTAAATATCCTCCAGACCAAACTGCACATGGCAAAGGAGAAGTTTATAAATATTCACCTTAGCACATACTGGGAATCAGCCCAAATGTACCCTGATGAGAGAATGGATTAATTGTAGTAAATCTGCACAAAGGATAAATAGCAGAGAAATTTAAAACCCATCGTTCCATTTAACATGAAGTATCACACATAGGAGATAAGAGAGAAAAGGCTAACAAAAGTGGGTGAGAAAGAGACACAGAGAGAGAACGTTAACTAAAGTACATAGTGTTAATCATATGTACATATGATAAACAAGTGAAACTGTAAGGCAGTGCCCAAAGAATAAAATAATTTCAATGGAAATTACCTCACACACAAAAAATGGTATTTCTGTTTTAAGTTATTTTATGCAATTCATAAAGTGGAGGCTCCTAGGTTAAGTTTCGGATAAGCACAGTCTAAAGGATGGTTTCAATAGTGGATAATTTTCTATACAAATCTTCCCCAAGCCCCATTTCTGTGGGTCTCACCTCACTACCACCATTTCAAAGTTCTATAAAATATGAGCTTACCTCCTCCTCTGGAGGTTTAGAAGCAGCAAAGCGTGTTCTCTCTCTTCTCATCTTGCCACCTCCAGAAGATAAACCGTTGGCTGCAGGAATACTGAAACTGGGGTATGAAAAGCCACTAGCAAATAAAAAGAAAATCAGAACAATTGATATATTACTTAGTCCCAGAAATTGTTAAATGAATATCCAAACACCGGAACAGCTAACAAGACAATCAATGTATAGAAAATACACTTCCTAGACTTTTTCTACATTTATTCTGTTCATGTGTGCAAGCACATGAAAGCACATGATCATAACACGGAAAGCTTGTTAGGGTAATGAGACAGATTTTGGGAGTCAATTCTCTGCTTCCACTATGTAGGCTCTAGAGATTAAAAACAGGTTTTCAGGCTTGGTAGGAAGTACCTTGACCTGCTGAGCCATCTCACTGCCCCCCAAATATACTTTTTAATTTTATTTTTTTCAAACATTTTATTTTTTTGCTTTATAAATAATACCATTCAAAATTTACACCTCCTCCCATTTTCCTCCCACTACCCCACTCACCCTTCCCTCTCCCCCTCCAATCCTAAGAGAGGGCAGGGTACCCTGCCCTGTGGGAAGTCCAAGGCCCTCCCCCCTCCCATCCAGGCCTAGGAAGGTGTGCATCCAAACAGACTAAGATCCCAAAAAGCCAGTACATGCAGTAGAATCAAATCCCAGTGCCATTATCATTGGCTTCTCAGACAGCCCCCCTTGGCAGCCACATTCAGAGAGTCCCATTTGATCACATGCTCGTTCAGTCCCAGTCCAGGTGGCCTTGGTGAGCTCTCATTAGATCAGGCACTTTTTAATTTTCTTAATGACTATTTTAAATATGAATCTTACAAAAGAAATAAAGAAATCCAGTTGTATATGAAATGACATTACCTTTCTTGCTCTCTATTTTGTCTGGAAATATTTTTTTCATTTACAGCCTGTAAGAAAAAGAATGTAATGAGGATCTTATTTAAAATTCATTGTTTGCTGGAGTGGGGTAGTAATAAGATAGGCATGCCTCAAACTCAGTATGTGGCTGAGACTAGACTTAAATTCCAGTTGTCATCTCCACTCACCAACTACAGAGATTACAGGAATGAATATGCCTGGCTTAAATTTTTCTTTTTTGGTGCAAGGATTGACTCAAAGCCTTAATACATGCAAGACTAATACCTCTACCACTAAAAGCTACATCCATAGCTCCAAATTTTCTTAACCTTCTTTATCCTATAAATTTTAATATTTGGAATGAGAAGTTTGGTGATTTTTTTAACAAGCCCTGGAATATGCTTGTATATATTCAAAGGCATGCTCTTTGAATGCTAACCAAGAGTTACAACTGTACTAGGTATTATAATGTGAGTATATATACAAAATGTCATTGATCAAGTATTTAACCAAAACACAAGTACAAAGTTCCCAGTGACCTTGAGAGGGGAGGAACACTACTTTCCTTTTTGCTACACCAAATGCACAGATAATTTTATAAAGACAGAATCTCTGAGATGCAAATTCCTCACACTGAAAAGAACTAAGGCTTCCTGTAGAAATGGCCAGTTACAGGAATAGAGAGCTAGAAATGTACAAGACTCTAATTACCTTGCAATACAAAAAGTAAGGTGCTCAAAAGTAAGGGCATAGTAAAAGAGCACAAGAGTCCACTCAAAGACAGATACAGGGGGACATAATCAAAGTAAACAACTCTAACTATTTTAGACTACTGAAACTAAGAATTCAGTTGAAGTAAATCCAATACAGAAAAGAAATTATATAGCAAAGGGTTAACCAATACATGGAGAAAGAACAATGGAATTAAAGATCTACTACAGTAGAATCAACAGCTTCAGGCAGGAACTTGCAATGATGCTCTTAAGATCAAAAATAGGCACACTATGTGCCGCCTCTGAGCACTAAGAGCCCAGATCTACTTTAGTAGTTAACCAAGAATAACCAGAATCCAGAACCATCCTGGACAATCTCACACTGCAGGACATTCTACAGTTAACTAATTTTTGCTTTTCAAAAATATTCTAGATTAATGGAGACTACAAGTCATAATCTTGGGACATTTTTCTTTTGGGACATCTGCTTAACATCTAAATAAAATCTGCAGATTTGTATTGCATCAACATTCCTTCTAGGGTTTGAATACAATTACATATTATATATGAAAAGTTCTAGTTCATAGGAAAAGCAGAGAAAAAATAAAGCAAACACAGTACAATCTCAGTATTTTTTCTTACAAGCTGAGATGCAGCTTTGTGGCAGAGCACTTGTCTCACAAATCTAAGGCCTGACTAAATACAAACACTAATAACAATAGTAATAATGATAAAATTTTTAATCTTGAAAACCTAAAGATTTAAAAGGAAATCTTAATGTGACATAATGTTAATGACTAATGAATGAAGCTAAATGAGTACATGAGTAATTGCAACACTATTTTATCAAATATGAAGTTTTTCAAGAAACCGAGCTGTTTTATGAGGTTGGAAATGAGTGTATGACAAACTCAAAACACTTTAGTTAAAATAAATGATACAAGATAATAAACCCAGAATGTGAGAGGTATTTTATACAACTGGTCTTGTCTCTTCAAATATAAACATGCCTAGCAATTCTACTCCTAGGCAAAGACTTAAAAAAAGTGAAAACTCACACCCACAAAAGCACGTCTGCATAAATGTCAATAGCAGCATTATACATTAAAACGAACAGTGAAAAGACCCCAAATATCCCAATTAAGTAATGGATGAACAAAGTTCCAAAAATCCATTTTATGAAATAATATTCTGCCTTTTAAAAAACAGTAAAATGTTTGTTTATACTGTAATTACATAAGCCCTGAGAACACAGTTACTAAAAACTTTAGGAGAGAAATGGTGATGAAAATATTCTAAAATGGAACATAGTGATGGCTCAACACCCTGTGGATATGCTAAAATTACTAAAGGATAAACACGAAATAGTTAAATTTATGGTACATAAAACATCTCAAAAAACCCAAAAGTAGCATTTGGGCTTTGTTTGGATCTTAGTTTAGAGAAGTAGATACAAAAATCATTTTAAAATATTATTTCCATTTTAAGATGCAGGAGAAATTCAGTCAAAAGATATGACATTTGAAACCTTTTAGAATTCTGCAACACAAATAAGACTAATAGATAAGTAAATCTAACAAAACTTATCTAGACAATGAATATGTAAAATTTACCCACAAAGATTTAGGATTTGATCAAGAAAGTTATTTTTAAAGGTTTACCAATTCTAACTCATTAGTTAACAGGCATCATACAATTATTAGACTATATCAGCAGAGAGGTCTTCTATTTAAAATAACTTTTTTATCTTTATTCACTCCAGCTAATATTAAAAGACTAATTCAAGAAGAAACAGACTGGTAAAAATAAATAACAGACAAACGTGGTAGTGCAGACCTATAACCTAGCACTTAAAAGGCAGAAGCAGTAAAACTGACATGAATGAGGCCAGCCCAGTTATCTCCTGAATTCCAGCCCAGCATAGCTACATAGCAAGACACTGTCTTAAGAAAACAGAATAAACAAACAAACTCACACTGTTCTTTTTATCTATCCTTTGATTAGTCTTCCTTAAGTCACCAGATGGGGTCAGAGATGGTTTAAAATAGACAGTTCTATTTGTTGCTATGGAAACTGGCTTTGGGGTCATTAGTCTCTGAACAGGGGGATACTGAGAGTCCACCTTATAAGAAAACAGAAATCAAAAATAAACATTTTTATTTATCAGTGGCATATCTAAAAATTATTTCAAAATAGCTAATGTGACCTAGAGATTATTGTGTAGAGAAATTAAATAAGCAGACTAAAATAACAAAAAAGATAAACCAAAGGCATTTAATCTATTATTAATATGTAAACATACATATATCTAATTCTAAACTATTTTGCAGGACTGAATTTTACCCCAGATTCAATAGCTTTTCGCACACAAGCACACATATACCCACACAAAATGAAACTGTACAATATTCAAGATAACTGAACAATTCTAACCTTAGACAAGATGACTTTTGGACATGGCTAAAACTTATTTTTCTGCATTTTCCCAAATCTCTGTTTCTATTTTTTTTTCCAATTGAAAACTAAGATGGTTTTTTACAGGGGCTAGAGGGATGCCCCACTAGTTAAAAAGTACTTGCTTCTCCACAGAGGGCTCGGTTTGGTTCTCAGCACTTACAAGGCAGCTTACACCTCAAGTCCCAGGGATGTGAGGCCCTCTTCTGGCCTCTAAGAGCACCAGGCACATACATGGTACACACATATACATGCAAAAACCACATATAAAAAATAATTTTTTAAAAATGATTTTTAAGTAAGTTATAAAATTTACAAGTTCCTAAACACATATGCAAATCTTCTCCAAAGTGGTTTATCATTATTTTAAAAAACAAATGAAACCAAAGGCTTATGTAGGCAGAAGTTTCTGTCCTGCCCCGTCCTGCAGCTGTTCAGACTCAAAGAAACAACACAGAGACTTATATTGATTATAAACTATTTGGCCTATTAGCTCAGGCTCATTGTTAACTAGCTTTTATAACTTAAAAAACCCATAATTCTTATCTATGTTTAGCACGTGGCTTTGTACCTTCCTCAGTGAAGCATTCTCATCTTGCTTCCCTCTACATGTGGCTGGTGACTGCAGACTCAGCCTTTCCTCTTTCCCAGAATTCTCTTAGTCTGGTCACCCCACCTATACTTCTTCCTGCCTGG
>PVIU01011111.1:55000-66411 GCA_004026605.1 Ondatra zibethicus
CTGGAGAGATTCAACAGTTAAGAGCACTGACTGTTCTTCCAGAGGACCCAAGTTCAATTCCCAACACCAACATGACAGTTCACAACTGTCTGTAACTCCAATTCCAGGGGATCTGATATGTTCATACCAACATATAAAATAAAATTTAATTATTTAAGAAAAAGCACAATACAATTTAAAAATGAGCAATATTTGTAAAAGTCAAAAAGAACATACTTCTAAAACAAACACAAAAAACCTGACAATTCTACATGTAAAGCAAGGACACAATACAACTTGTAATATTACAGAAAGCAAGCAGGTACTAACACACCAGAAAACACCTGTCTTGTTTATTATGTACTTAATATGATGAACAATCTACCATATGTCTAAGGGAAATGAAAAATAAATGTTAAAACTGGAAATATCCAGTATCCTTTCAATAATAAACTATAGCTCACTACCAGCATAAAAAGGAACCAAGGTGTTCAACCTAAGCCAGACTGATGCCAAAGTACCATATCAGCCCATGTATGACTAAGTTCATTTAACATTCTGAAAAAGCCCTAAATACAGAAAAACTGGTAAGGAGCTGTCAGAGAATGACTGTAAAAGCTGACTGAAAATGGTTTTCAACATTTGGATAGCAGCAGTGACAACACTGTTTTATCACAATTCTAATAAGCTAATATTAAGGCAAATTTTATTGATGTAGGAGGGTCTTTTGTATTTGTGTGTTGCTTTCATTGGTTGAATAAAGAAACTGCCTTAGCCTTTTGATAGGGCAGCCCTTAGGTGGGTGGAGTAGACAGAACGGAATTCTGGGATAGAGAAGGCAGAGTAAGGGAGAGCCGCCTGCCATGAAGCTGCCAGGTCAGACAAGCTGAATCTTTCCCGGTAAGCCACGACTCGTGGTAAGACACAGAGTATAAGAAATGGGTTAAACAAATATGTGAGAGTTAGCCAATAAGAGGCTAGAGCTAATGGACCAGGCAGTATTTCAATGAATACAGTTTCTGTGTAATTATTTCGGTGGCCGGGAGCTGGGCAAAAGGACACAGCCCACACACCTCTTACTATATTTATCATGTGCACTTTTTATCTCATTTTAAAGAGTGGAATTGTTATTCTTCCTAAAACATGCACGTATCTAATATTATATATGTTCAGTTCAATTAAAATGTTCTCATACTCTAAATTAAAGTAATCTCCACAGTTCTACCATTAGTAAAAATTCAAGTCTTCTGGGTATTACTAGTCAGTGTCTGGTAGTGGGAAAGTTTATCACCACCCTCCCATCACACGAACCTGGTAAGGCGTATTTCGCACTTTGTTCTGTCTTACAGCGGCAGCTGCCCCACCGTATGTTGTTTTGCCAGGATAGAAAGGAGAGTCTCCAAGCTGACTTGTTTTAAGAACTGAAGAATTCCCAAGTGACTGCACAGAAACACAGTGTCAAATTATAAGCAAAAATACTAAAAAAAACTTTGTGATTATAGACAACAACAGAGTTAGTACTCACGGTGGAAAGTGTTCCAAAGGCAGACAAGTTGAATGCTGGTTTTTTGGAGCTGGTGGCAGTATGATGGGAGAGTGAATGAGAACGCTCTGCTTCAGGGGACCACAGTGGTGGCAGGGAAGTACTCTTTGAAACAGCTATATCTAAAAAAAAAATTGTAATTTGAAGTAACCACCAATTTTAAGACCCTAAGGCCTAGAGTTTTATAAAGAAAAAGGAAAATTAAAACTAAAATTAAAGGAGGGTTAGAAAGGTGGGTTAGCAATTAAGAACATGTATTCCTCATGCAGAGGACCTGGAGCTAATTCTCAGCACCTTCTGGAATTCCAATACCAAAAAATCTGATGGCCTCCTCTGGCTCACAAAAACTCTTATAGGCAAACATATATTAAAAAGAAATTTTAAAACAAAAAAACCAAACACCTAAACTAGGAGGATTGTGGTGCACTCCTTTAGTCCTAGCACTGGGCAGGCAGATGCAGGTGAATCTCTATCAGTTCAAGGACCTACAGAGCAAGTGACCAGCCATGGTTACACAGCGAGACCCTTTCTCCAAAAAAAAAAAAAAAACAAAAACTAAATAAAATAAAAATCAACCCTATTGACTACAACTTACTATCCAATATCAAGATTACCTTTATCAGAAGCTCTTGAAGAAAAACCACTGGTAGTTGAGATGTTATCATCATCATGCTGAGAGGTAGAATCTTTAATTTCTTTTACGAGGGAAAATCCAGAACTGCTGATTGGGAATGCAGAGGACGTAGAAGGCTGACAATGCAATGCAGGGGATTCCAACATGGAGAAATTCAGATGGCTCCGATGAAGAGAAGGCCTTGTTAACACATCTGGATAATTTGAGGCGGTACTGGTCGTCAAAGGTTCTTTAAAAGAATAATAACATTACAAATAAAACTGAGAAAAGACATTGCACTAGTCCATTATTTACCACATTTGCACAATTAACGTCAGTCTGGACTTCAAAGCATGTAACATACTTTATTAGTAAGATAGACATCATCACTCAGGATGTGATATTTGAAATCTGAAATACAGCTATGTTTTTCCCAGCTGGCTAAACCTATTCACAACCTTTACATTTCTTGAGTGGGCTACCTTTACAACATAATACAATTCAATGGCTAATCTTTAGTCCAGCTAGGATACAACATCAGTTAGGATACAGGAGTGAAGTGTTTAGCTTCATTGTTTTCAAAAAAGCTAGTGTTTATTATTACCGAAAATAATTTCTTAACCTAGCTCTTATTTTCCTCACAAATGAGATGTCACTTTCACACTCTCTGATTTCTAGAGGGCTTCCCTCTTCTCTGTGACATTGTCAAGACATTTCTGAACTTGCCCTGCATTTTTAAATTTTAAACACTGCGCTTTTATTACTCCCTGTAGAATTGTTCACCTCCCAATTTCACTTTATTCTTCTTTTCCAGAATTTCTCTTAACCATCTTCCAGTATATCTTCAAGAACTATAGAATCATATTTCAAGTTCCAAAAGAAAGATTACCCTTAGAATGGAGTTAAGTAGTTAAACTAGACAGTGTCTGCAAACAAGGTCTACATACTTAAAACAAGGCCTAAAATGATAAAAGTCATGTTTTAACATTAAGAACTTTACCAGAATTCAAAAAAAAAAAAAAAAACTTTCTCTAAAAAACAAGGTATACCAAACATGGCAATTAAGAATTCTTTAAGGGTGAAAAGCACATCAGGTTGTTTTTTAAAGTTTTCTCTCTTTTTGTATTTTTTTTATTTTCATATCTAATACAGTGCTGACACTCGTTGTGAAGAGCTTGCCTAGAATGAATGAAAAGTACTTGGTTAAATCCCCAGCATCACAGAGATACAAAACAATCCAGCAGAATACCTCAACTGATTTAAATATCATCTGCTACAAAACATGTTAAGAGAAACATTAGCTGAAACTTAGGAATCCATTTGTATTGGCATTTAAACATCACAGAAACTTGTCTAGCATAAGCAATACCCAGCACAACATAACAATGCAAAAATTGCTGGGTATGCATTAGCCCTAGTACTTGGGAAGCAGAGGCAGAAAGAAGGATCTACATGAGTTCAAGGTCAGCCTGGTATACAAAGTAAGTTCTAGAACAGCTAAGGCTACACAGAGAAACCCTGTCTCGAAACAAAAACGAAAAAGAAAATCTAAAAATTAAACAAGATGTAATGAAGCACTTGTCTAGCATACATAAGGCTCTGGATTCAGCCAACAGAAAAGCCAAAACACACACACACAAAGGTTATATATATTTCAACTTCTCTATGACTGTATTCATACACACATTTATTACGTTCAAGTCTGTATGTGCACACACACACGATAGTCCACTTGTGGGGTCAGAGGAAAACTTTTAGGAGTCAGTTCCCTCCTTCCACCATTGTGTCCTGGAGATTTAACTCTGGATTAGTAGGCAAGTGCCTTAATCCACTGAGCATCTCATCTGCCCTGAAATGTGTCCTAGGATACAAGTACTCTAATTATTGTGACTCATCCTAGCAAGTAGTGCTTTTTAGCCACCCCATTCTCTGATCCTTGCATCCATTTATCCTATAGGTAAAAGTGACAGGACCATTTCTAGCAGATATCTACTAAATCTAGTATATGTAGTTTTATTGCTTACAGATGGCTCCTTCCACTCCACACCAAGTAGCAAAAGGCATAGGATGAGACAACCCTATTATTTACAGATTCACATCAGTCATCAATGCTGTATTTCTAAGACAACTATAAGTCATGACAGTATAAATCAGGTAGTTGTCCACAAGTACAATTCACTGACTCACTTATTAGATATGCCACTATGAGGTTCTCCGTGACCTAAATTCTCACTTAACACTTATTCTTGAGGTTTTCTTTATTGGTCTATTTCACTAACCTAATGGATGAAATCTCACCAACATTAAGAACCAACATTGGGTAGATGACTCCAGTGGTAACTGTGCTCACTATGTAAACTTAAAACTCTTGAGTTTGTATCCCTAGTATCCATACAAAAAAAGCTGAGTAAAGTGTAACCCCGCTATGGAGGCAAAAGACAATAGAACTCATTACTAGGGTTTGTTAACTAGCTAATTTCATTAATTAAAAAAAAAAGGAAAAGAGCAACTAAGGACACACAATGTTCACCTGCACGTGCAAGTACATATACACAAACGTGTATACACACAATACATACACAAGTCAACACAGGAGGTACATGGACAGAATGCTATAAGGAAGAAACCTAAAGCTGCCATAATTCTGATATTGCTAAGCTACTTGAATGTTCAATACTCTCCAGCCTTGTTTTTACTAATATAAAAGTTATTTGTAAAACTTCCTATTTAGTAAACAATACTCAGGACTATTATATCTAAGCTATTTTAGCTTCCTGCAATTGGGGTAGGGGGTTTCGAGACAGGGTTTCTCTGTCTAACAGTCCTGGCTGTCCTGGAACTCGCTTTGTAGACCAGACTGGCCTCATATTCACTGAGATCCACCTGCCTCTGCCTACCAAGTGCTGGGATTAAAGGCACGCGTCACTACTGTCTGGTGCTTCCTGCATTTTGATACTAGATGGTAACTATATCTAAGATTGTATTGTTTAGAAAATGCATTTTATATTTCAATGTTTCAGAAAATAAATGCAAACTGATTTTTTTCAGCTCTATCTATCAAAGGTTCATATTCACCTTTGTAAAGAGTTATCAGTGGAACTTGACTCCGCACACTGACCACAGAACCAAATAAATAAATGCCTTGAGAAAAAGCAAGAAGACTGTAAGAACTATCTGGGACTGACAAGTTTTAAGACAGGAGGGAAGATCAAATCTAAAAAGTGAAGGAGAGGAAAAATGCTGAGATTTAAAAAACAAAACAAAACAGGAATCAAAAAGCTGCCCTCCTTGCTTCTAAATGGCGAGAGATAGGGCTCAATGTTAGAGCGCTTGCCTAGCAATGTACAAAGGCTTAGGTTTTATCTCTAGCACAGTGGCCTGAAGTCTCATTTTAGTGAAAACATAACGTACATTCTTGAGGATTTCTTTACTGGTCTATATCCATAAGAGTGTATGAAATATTACCAACATTAAGAAGCAACATTGGGAGTTCATTCTAACATCTATTTTCCCCCATAATTTACATTTAAAATTTACAAAGATATACATAACCAAACCAACTTAGAAATTGGGCAATTTAATGAATAACATCTAAGTTCCAATTAATCCCACTGTGTTCATACACACACAATTAAAATTTTACAGATACAAAATCAGAAACTCAGGTTACTTATTCCTTACTAATATGCTCATCAAACTGGGAAAGGGCCTTCTGCTACTATGGGTACACTAGTGCTCACCAGAAATCTCTTAACAAAAAACAGAAAGCCTGAGCCCCATTTGATGGAGAGAAAGTCAAGCTGAAGCAATCACCTTAGAGATCTACCAGATAAAGCCTCAATGGTGTTGTTGGTAACATTTGAAAGAAATTTTGAAAAGTGCAGATATCAAAATTCAAGTTATCCTAATAAAAACCAGCAAAACTTCAAAGACCATGCTAAACTGACTATTACTAAATGCCCTGGTTTATGTCAACCCAAACTGGAGTCATTTGAGAACAGGGAACCTTAACTAAGAAAATGCACCAACCACAGTGGTCTATGGGCAAGCCTATGGTGCATTTTTTTTCTTTCTTCTTTCTTGCATACTGATATTTTATGGGGGTGGGGTTGTTGAGACAGGGTTTCTCTTCAAACTCTGATATCCATCTGCCTCTGCTTCCAGAGTGCTTGGATAAAAGACAAACATCACCATGCCCAACTAACACACTTGTTTGATTGATGGTGTGGGAGGGCCCAGCTCACCACGGGCGGTGTCATCCCTGGGAATGCTGGTCCTCAGTGCAATAAGAAAGCAGACTGAGATAACCATGGGGAACAAGACAATAAGCAATATTCCTCCTTGAACTCAGCCTCCAGGTTCCTCCTGCCTTGACTTCCCTGGATGATGTAAGCTGGAAGATGAAGCCAACCCTTTCACAGCAATGGAAACTACAACTATGACACTAAGAACACTAGATTTGTAATTTTCTTCTAAGTAACCATTCTTTCAAAACCATTTCACTATTTCTCTTTACAGGCCAATTAGATAGGCATATACGTTACTAATTACACTAGCAGTAACAAGCCAAACACCTATGTCAGTTATTTTTATCAGCCATGCTGCAAACACACACATACACACACATTGTGGCATGCTGGTCTATGTGCACATAAACACAAAATAGTAATTTTTTAAGACTGCTAAGTAAAACATGGTTTAAAACTGATTTCCATATATTCCATAGAGGATTTATATACCACTCAATTAGATTGTACCATAGTCAGGTAATATAAAGATATTTAAAATTAGACATGAAAGTTTGATTTGTCACCAAATATCCATACTCTATTTACCTTCTGTGTTACTGCCTGCTGGCTCAGGAGTGATTCTTCCATCATCACTGTTCGTGTTGTCCTCACCAGCATAAATTACCCGCTCATCTTCTCTATCTTCCGGCCAGTGTGGAACTTCACCTGCACCTGTTGAACAGCTACATGCATTTTCGTTCTTGTTGAAGTATCTTTGTAGCCACCCTGGAACAATATTCTTAACAGACTCTGTAACCCTGCTAAGAATGCCCTGTTGGAGAAAACATACATAAAACTATTTGAGAAAATTTATCTTTGTAAGTAAGCACTTAAAGTCATGCCAAGCAAAACACTAGTGTTTCCAACAAAATTTACTAATACTAAGACTCAGTTCATATTATGGCATCATATTGTTTTTATGAACCAACAAGCCAAGATCTAGATTTACTAATAGGCAGTAAATGTTTTCATCCTTCTGTACCTTAGAGGATTAAAAGACACAATATAAACCATTTCAACAATTATTTTGTGTCACATTCGTCAAGAAAGATAAGAGCTGGGGATATAGTTCAGATGGTGGAGTGCTTGCCTCTCACGCTTGAGGCCTGGGTTTAGATTCCTCAGCACTATAAAAGTAAAATAATAATAATAAACAAATAGAGTAAGGAATCCCTCTTAAAATAGGAAATAAGACAACTAATCCAATATAATTTAAACTCAAGAAATAACCTAAGACCTCTTTTTGAGGGTCAAATTTTCGAATTATGAAATCTTTCCTTTAAAAATTTGAAGAATTAGCTTTAGGATGGCAATTTCTAAAGGAAAATCAATGACATAATACTACAGCTAACATTCACTGCAATTGGGGATCTAGGCACCTTTTCAAGCAATTTAAAAATATTTGTCAATTTAATATAATTACTTTATGTAGCAAGAATATGACACTGCATGAATGAAGAGTTGGGGACGTAGCTCCATCATAGTATTTGCCTATAAGGGCAAGACCTTGGGCTCAATGCCCAATGTCATAAGAAAACCAAGGCATGATGAGAGGCAATGCCATTAAGTAGCATGCCCAAGATACAAGTGTGACTGTGTAACAGCAATAGCATGGCATCCTGGACACAGCTTGAATACTAACCTCCCTTTTCTTTTGATTTACTCTAAGAACATCCCTTCCTACTAACGCCCATTGGAATGACGATGAAAATTAAATGAAGACTCCTAGGACAGAGAGAGCCGGAGGAAAAAAGCTTCATCGGGAGCAGAAGCCAGGAGCAAATCCAGCTCTGGGAACCAAGCCAGTCCTGGGACACTGCAGACCAGGATTGGTCCAAGGACCTAACTCAGAGTCCGCAACCTCTACCGGAACCGGAGTGGGACTGAACCAGTTACCTAAGACACAGAGAGAACAAGCTCCACTAGGAGCAGAAGCCAGGAGCAAACCAGGTCCCGGGACACGAGCGGATCAGGATTGAACCAGTGACCAGATACAGAGTCAGCCATTGCCACCAGAACAGATCTAACTCCAAGCCAGGGACTCCTGCAAGAGGAGATCCAGACCAAGATTTACAGAAACAGATCAAAGCCAGCATCCTGGACCAAAATAGGCCTGAGACAGAAAACTCCAAGGGAGCAGACCAGAGCACTGAGCTACCTCCAGGAACAGGAATAACCAACGGGGTAACTAGAACTGTGACACTGACTGTACCACAAGGAAAACCATCTTAGCTTTCGATCTACTGGCACCTAGAAGATTATTCAACAGAATCTCAGACAGCACCAACCACACCTATTAGAGGAAAAGATGAATAGAAAAGGTAAGATCACAAACTACACCACAAAGAGCAACACAATACCAGTGAAACCCAAAGACCCAACAAAAGTAAGACCTGAACAACCAAATATGGATGACCCAGAAGAAAATGATCTAAAAAGTAACCACAAGAGAATATCTGAAATGCTTAAAGATGAAATGAGAAATTACCTTAAAGAAATGGAAGAAAAACAAACAAAAAATTGGAAGATATCAGCAAATCACTTAAAGAAAACCAAGAAAAAGAACTCAAACATATAACAGAAACTATTCAGGACTTGAAAACTGAGATAGAAAAAAATTAAGAAAACACAAGCCGAAGGAACTATAGAAACAGAAATCATGAGGAAAGAGCAGGAACCACAAATGCAAGTACAAACAACAGAATACAAGAAATGGAAGAGAAAATCTCAAGTGCAGAAGATAAAATAGAGGAAATAGACTCATCAGTTAAAGAAAACATTAAATCTAACAAAAGCTTAACCCAAAATAGCTATGAAATACGGGACAATATAAAAAGGCTAAATCTTAGAATACTAGGTATAAAAAAAGTCAACTCAAAGGCACGGAAAATTTATTTAACAGAATCATAGAAGAAAACTTTCCCTACCTAAAGAAAGATATGCCTATGAAGATACTAGAAGCTTACAAAACACCAAATAGACTGGATCCAAAAAAGAAGTCCTCTGACCACATAATAACCAAAACACTAAACATACAAAGTAAAGAAAGAATATTAAGAGCTGCAAAGGAAAAAGGCCAAGTAACATATAAAGGTAGACCCATCAGAATTATACCTGACTTCTCAGCGGAGACAATAAAAGCCAGAAGGTCATGGTCAAACATAATGCAGACATTAAGAAACCACGGATGCCAGCCCAGGCTACTATACCCAGCAAAACTGTCAATCACCATAGAAGAACAAAACATTCCATGACAAATCTAGATTTCACCAATACCTAGACACAAACCCAGCCCTACACAAAATACTAGAAGGAAAACTCCAACCCAAGGAAGATGGCTACACCAACAAAAACACAGATAATTGATGATCTCATTACAGCAAATTCCAAAGGAAAGGTCATTAATATACCTTAATGTAAATGGACTCAACTCACCCATAAAAAGGCACAGGCTAACAGATTGGATACGAAAACAGAATCCACCCTTCTTCTGCATACAAGAAACGCATCTCAACCTCAAAGACAGACATCGTCTCAGAGCAAAAGGTTGGGAAAAAATATACCAATCAAATGGACCTAAGAAACAAGCAGGTGTAGCTATCCTATTATCTAGCAAAATAGAACTCAAGCTAAAATCAGTTAAAAGAGACAAAGAAGGACATTTCATATTAGTCACAGGAAAAATCCATCAAGAGGAAATTTCAATACTGAACATCTATGCTCAGTAGATTTGGCACCTTCAATGTCAAAGAAACACTTCAAAAGCTTAAATCGTATATTAAACCCCACACACTAATAGTGGAAGACTTCAACACTCCCCTCTCACTACTGGACAGGTCAATCAGACAAAAAATGAACAGAGAAATAAGAGAACAGATGTTATGACTCAAATGGACTTAACAGACATCTATAGACTACTCCATCCAAACAGGAAAGAATATACCTTCTTCTCAGCACCTCATGGAACCTTCTCAAAAATTGACCACATACTCGGTAGCAAAACAAACCTCAACAAATACAAAAAAATTGGAATAACCTAATGTACCTTATCAGCTCACCATGCTTTAAAACTAGAAGTCAACAGCAATACCAATTCCAGAAAACCCACAAATACATGGAAATTAAACAGTGCTCATCTGAATCATCAATGGCTCATGGAAGAAATAAAAGGGGAAATTAAAGACTTCCTAAAATTCAATGAAAATGACTACACAACATACCCAAATTTATGGAACACAATGAAAGCAGTGTTAAGAGGCAAGTTCATAGCACTAAATGCCTACATAAAGAAGCTGGAAAAATCCCACACTAGTGAATTAACAGAACATTTGAAAACTTTAGAATAAAAAGAAGCAAATTCACCTAAGAGAACTAGATGGCAGGAAATAACCAAATTGAGAGCTGAACTCAACAAAATAGAAACAAAGAAAACGACACAAAGAATCAATGACACAAAGAGTTGGTTCTTTGAGAAAAATCAACAAAACAGACAAACCTTTATCCAAACTAACCAAAAGGCAGAGTGAGAATATCCAAATTAACAAAATCAGAAATGAAAAGGGGGACATAACAACAGACACGGAGGAAATACAGAGGATCATCAGGTCATATTTTGAAAACCTGTACTCCACATAATCGGAAAACTTAAAGAAAAGAACAACTTTCTGGATAAGTATCATTTAAAAAATTAAATCAAAACCAGATAAGCAAATTAAACAGACCTGTAACTGCTGAAGAAATAAAAGTCATCAAAAGTCTCCCAAACAAAAAAAAGCCCAGGACAAGATAGTTTCAGCTCAGAATTCTACAAGACTTTCAAAGAGGAACTAATACCTATACTCCTCAAATTATTCCACACAATAGAAACAGAGGGAACATTGCCAAACTCTTTTTATGAGGCTACAATTACCCTGATACCCAAACCACAGAAAGACAATACTAAGAAAGAGAATTACAGACCAATCTCACTCATGAACATTGATGCAAA